>JAGKPW010002301.1:0-20500 GCA_019926035.1 Melaleuca alternifolia
CACGCTAGAAAAAAGATGATGAAAATGTTTCATCAAGGTTCATCCAAATTAGGGCTACGTTATGCAAATAATTTTACTATATTTGCGACGGCTGATAATATTATAAGAATCTCTCATAAAGCAGAATATATAGCAATAGTAAATAGGTTCAAAACCCTAAGTCCATTTATTCCTATTTTATCACACACTAAAACATGATACGTAAATATATATATTATTTCCACAATAAGCAAATAATCTCAATTGCAATTGCAGAGTTCATGAGGAATATACGAGAAATGATCACCGTGTTCGTGTGGAGAGAACTGATATCACTTTCTCAATATCTTCGTCAACATCAAAATATCACACAACCAAACGTTTTACAGCCACTTGCCGACCCACCGCACATGTTCTCATAAACCATAGTCTAATGTATTCCCTTTCCTATCCAAATTTTGTTAATGGTTCGATAATATTATATTTGATTGTCCTTCCTACTATTCCCCAAATCAGAGAATACATTAAAGAGAAAATGGGGTATTCAAAATTGAATCAAGAAGATCACACTAGAAAAAAAGATGATGCAAATGTGTGATCAAGGTTCATCCAAATTAGGGTTACGTTATGCAAATAATTTTAGTATATTAGCGACGGCTGATAATATTATAAGAATCTCTCATAAAGCATAATATATAGCAATAGTAAATAGGTTCACAACCTTAAGTCCATTTATTCCTATTTTATCACACACTAAAATAGGATACGTAAATATATATACTATTTCCACAATAACCAAATAATCTCAGTTGCAACTGCAGAGTTCATGAGGAATATGCGAGAAATGATCACCGTGTTCGTGTGGAGAGAACTGATATCGCTTTCTCAATATCTTCGTCAACATCAAAATATCACACAACCAAACGTTTTACAACCACTTGCTGACCCCCCGCACTTGTTCTCATAAACCATAGTCTCATGTATTCCCTTTCTTATCACTTTTGTCCATAGTTCGATAATATTATATTTGATGCCGACGAAAGGACGACTGTCCTTTCTACTATTCCCCAAATCAGACAATACATTAAAGAGAAAATGGTGTATCCGAAATTGAATTAAGAAGATTACACTAGAAAAAAGATTATACAAAGGTTTTATCAAGGTTCATCCAAATTAAATGCTACCTCATGCAAACAATTTTACTAAATTTGTGACGGCTCATAAGATTTCAAGAATCTCTGATATAACAGAATATATAGCAATAGTAAATAAATTCAAAATCCTAAGTTCATTTATTCCTATTTTATCCCACACTAAAATATGATATGTAAATATATATCGTATTTTCACACTAATCAAATCATCTAAATTGCACTTGCGGAATTCTTGAGCAATATACAAGAAATGATCACCATGGGCAACGTTTGTTTGGAAAGAACCCGATATCACTTTCTCACTTTCTCAATATCTTGATAAATATCTTAAAAAGAAAATGGGGTATCCAAAATTGAATCAATAAGATCACACGGGTTGGGCTGATAAGGCCCGACCCCTCATTTTTTTCTTTATTTTTTTAATTTTCTTTTAAAAAGATAAAAGAAATTTATAATTAAAAATTATAAAAAATTAGGTTTAAAAAAAATGACTTACCTGACCTATAAAATTTAGGTGTCAACAATACTCATAAGATTTACAAGAAATTTAACAATGGTTACAAAATCTTTCAAACAATGCAATGAAAATGTAGTGATGCAAATTAAAGATGACTCACTCTCACCTCAATTCAGGATCCATACTTAAAAAACATGATGCAACCCAAACTGAACATAAATGCCACCGAACACAATCCATCATGTTAATTTCATTTAGCATGCCAAATGGATGGCATCCACCTGTAATGCAAAAGAAAATGATGCCATCCAAACTGAACATATCAATTGCGGTGGTTGGATGACCACTAGGAGGAAGCTCTTCAGGTGCTCGCCATTGCAAGGGTTGATAACATGCAAGACAAACATCAATGATCAACACAGAAGTTGTCATGAGCACTTGACGAATAGAAGATCAATATAAGCACTAACGGGCTGCCATACGAACATATTCACAAGGGCATTTAGTGATGCCCATATATGATACCTCTGCGGGTAATGTGTGGCTAATCAAAAATATTTCAAGGTTTAAATTTTGCTGAACAATTCTCAGATGATACAAATGAGAAATTCCTCATACTACATCCCTCACATAATATACAGTAAATAGTATGTATCAAACGAACAATAGATTGGAACCGAGAAGGCACATGATTAACAATCATATTAATTAACGAGATTATGCATTATCTATTCTTTCATATTCTTTGGTATTAAAACATAATAGTGACCTCATCAAATCCAGCAACGTGAGTGAGGGATGACCATTTGCACTCCACAAGTCAACATGCTGCATTCTAATCTTAACATTTTCCAACCTCCTTTTACTTTCATCACGGCACCCAGAAAAATCTGAAGACGCCAAACTTGCATAGATCAAATCATCCAAATTACAACTGCAGAATTCTTGAGCAATATATGAGAAATGATCAATGTGTGTTACTGCATAGTAGCGAACTACGTTCGTGTGTCACTTTCTCAATATCGTGGTCAATATCTAAGTGACCCACAACCAAACTTTTTACAGCCACTTGTTGACCGTCACACACGCTCTCATAAACCATAGTCTCAAATCTTCCCATTCCTATCAATTTTATCGATGATTCGATAATATTATATTTAACATCGATAAAAGGACGATCGTCCTTCTTTCTATTCCTAAATTCAAATAATACATTGCCTAAAGTTTCTTAAACTACTCGTAAATCCCGAAATAACTGTTCATCAATGTTACCTGTTCCCCCTGGTCTCTCTTCCGGCGTACCATTATGAGGTCTTAACTGTGCTCCATTTTTTAGGATGAGTGAGAGTAGGGGAAGAGGCCGCGGGTGAGCTCCTCCTATGAGAGAAGGAGAGAGACCAGGGAAGCCAAGAGGAAGCTGAGTGAAAGAAGGGGAATGTCATGGGATTTCGCCGGATCTCATTGCACCTTTCACGAGTGACAAAGCGGGAGTAGATAGTGAGAGATGAAAGGGGTTAGCTTGGGAATTTCACCAATTTGAGGTGGTATCACAAATCGAATAAAAGAGATCACACAAGAAAAAAGATGGCGCAAAACCTTTATCCAGTATCACCCAAATTAGGACTACGTCCTCCAAAGTGTGGCTATTAAATTTGTAATGACAAATGTTGTAAGAATCTCTCATAAAGCATAATATATAACATTGATTAATACTTTATCCCACATAAAAATAGGAAACGTAAATATATATATATCCTATTTCCACACCAATCAAATCATATGAATTGCAACTGCAGGGTTCATGAGGAATATACGAGAAATGATCACCGTGTTCGTGTGGAGAGAACTTATATCACTTTCTCAATATCTTCGTCAACATCAAAATATCACACAACCAAACCATTTTCTAGCCACTTGCTGACCCCCCCGCACGTGTTCTTATAAACCATAGTCTAACGTATTCCCTTTCCTATCCAAATTTTGTTAATGGTTCGATGATATTATATTTGATGCCGATGAAAGGACGATTGTCCTTCATACTATTCCCCAAATCAGAGAATACATTAAAGAGAAAATGGGGTATCCAAAATTGAATCAAGAAGATCACGCTAGAAAAAAAAGATGATGCAAATGTTTCATCAAGGTTCATCCAAATTGGGGCTACGTTATGCAAATAATTTTACTATATTTGCGACGGCTGATAATATTATAAGAATCTCTCATAAAGCAGAATATATAGCAATAGTAAATAGGCTCAAAACCCTAAGTCCATTTATTCCTATTTTATCACACACTAAAACATGATACGTAAATATATATACCATTTCCACAATAACCAAATAATCTCCCCCATGCAATTTCAGAGTTCATGAGGATATCGAGAAATGACCACCGTGTTCGTGTGGAGAGAACTGATATCACTTTCTCAATATCTTCGTCAACATCAAAATATCACACAACCAAACGTTTTACAGCCACTTGCCGACCCACCGCACATGTTCTCATAAACTATAGTCTAATGTATTCCCTTTCCTATCCAAATTTTGTTAATGGTTCGATAATATTATATTTGATTGTCCTTCCTACTATTCCCCAAATCAGAGAATACATTAAAGAGAAAATGGGGTATTCAAAATTGAATCAAGAAGATCACACTAGAAAAAAAGATGATGCAAATGTGTGATCAAGGTTCATCCAAATTAGGGTTACGTTATGCAAATAATTTTAGTATATTAGCGACGGCTGATAATATTATAAGAATCTCTCATAAAGCATAATATATAGCAATAGTAAATAGGTTCAAAACCCTAAGTCCATTTATTCCTATTTTATCACACACTAAGACATGATACGTAAATATATATATATATATACTATTTCCACAAAAACCAAATAATCTCAATTGCAATTGCAGAGTTCATGAGGAATATACGAGAAATGATCACCGTGTTCGTGTGGAGAGAACTGATATCACTTTCTCAATATCTTCGTCAACATCAAAATATCACACAACCAAACGTTTTACAACCACTTGCTGACCCCCCGCACTTGTTCTCATAAACCATAGTCTCATGTATTCCCTTTCTTATCCCTTTTGTCCATAGTTCGATAATATTATATTTGATGCCGGACGAAAGGACGCTGTCCTTTCCTACTATTTCCCCAAATCAACATACCATTAAAGATAAAATGGTGTATCCGAAATGCAATTAAGAAATACACTAAAAAGACGATAGACAAAGTTTTATCAAGTTTCATCCAAATTAAACGCTACCCTCCATGCAAACATTTTACTAAATGTGTGACGGCCATCTAGATTTTCAAGAACTCTGATATAACCGATATATAGCAATAGTAATAAATTCAAAATCCTAAGTTCATTTATTCCTATTTTTATCCCACACTAAATATGATATGTAAAATATTATATCGTATTTTCACCACTGACTACAATCATCTAATTGGCACTTGCGCATTCTTGAAGCAATATACAAGAAATGATCACCGTGGGCAACGTTTGTTTGGAAAGAACCTGATATCACTTTCTCACTT
The DNA here is from genome assembly GCA_019926035.1 of Melaleuca alternifolia. NCBI lineage: Eukaryota > Viridiplantae > Streptophyta > Magnoliopsida > Myrtales > Myrtaceae > Melaleuca > Melaleuca alternifolia. Next base: position 5,143 of record JAGKPW010002301.1, read on the forward strand.
TCTCAATATCTTGATAAATATCTTAAAAAGAAAATGGGGTATCCAAAATTGAATCAATAAGATCACACGGGTTGGGCTGATAAGGCCCGACCCCTCATTTTTTTCTTTATTTTTTTAATTTTCTTTTAAAAAGATAAAAGAAATTTATAATTAAAAATTATAAAAAATTAGGTTTAAAAAAATGACTTACCTGACCTATAAAATTTAGGTGTCAACAATACTCATAAGATTTACAAGAAATTTAACAATGGTTACAAAATCTTTCAAACAATGCAATGAAAATGTAGTGATGCAAATTAAAGATGACTCACTCTCACCTCAATTCAGGATCCATACTTAAAAAACATGATGCAACCCAAACTGAACATAAATGCCACCGAACACAATCCATCATGTTAATTTCATTTAGCATGCCAAATGGATGGCATCCACCTGTAATGCAAAAGAAAATGATGCCATCCAAACTGAACATATCAATTGCGGTGGTTGGATGACCACTAGGAGGAAGCTCTTCAGGTGCTCGCCATTGCAAGGGTTGATAACATGCAAGACAAACATCAATGATCAACACAGAAGTTGTCATGAGCACTTGACGAATAGAAGATCAATATAAGCACTAACGGGCTGCCATACGAACATATTCACAAGGGCATTTAGTGATGCCCATATATGATACCTCTGCGGGTAATGTGTGGCTAATCAAAAATATTTCAAGGTTTAAATTTTGCTGAACAATTCTCAGATGATACAAATGAGAAATTCCTCATACTACATCCCTCACATAATATACAGTAAATAGTATGTATCAAACGAACAATAGATTGGAACCGAGAAGGCACATGATTAACAATCATATTAATTAACGAGATTATGCATTATCTATTCTTTCATATTCTTTGGTATTAAAACATAATAGTGACCTCATCAAATCCAGCAACGTGAGTGAGGGATGACCATTTGCACTCCACAAGTCAACATGCTGCATTCTAATCTTAACATTTTCCAACCTCCTTTTACTTTCATCACGGCACCCAGAAAAATCTGAAGACCCCAAACTTGCATAGATCAAATCATCCAAATTACAACTGTAGAATTCTTGAGCAATATATGAGAAATGATCAATGTGTGTTACTGCATAGTAGCGAACTACGTTCGTGTGTCACTTTCTCAATATCGTGGTCAATATCTAAGTGACCCACAACCAAACTTTTTACAGCCACTTGTTGACCGTCACACATGCTCTCATAAACCATAGTCTCAAATCTTCCCATTCCTATCAATTTTATCGATGATTCGATAATATTATATTTAACATCGATAAAAGGACGATCGTCCTTCTTTCTATTCCTAAATTCAAATAATACATTGCCTAAAGTTTCTTAAACTACTCGTAAATCCCGAAATAACTGTTCATCAATGTTACCTGTTCCCCCTGGTCTCTCTTCCGGCGTACCATTATGAGGTCTTAACTGTGCTCCATTTTTTAGGATGAGTGAGAGTAGGGGAAGAGGCCGCGGGTGAGCTCCTCCTATGAGAGAAGGAGAGAGACCGGGGAAGCCAAGAGGAAGCTGAGTGAAAGAAGGGGAATGTCAAGGGATTTCGCCGGATCTCATTGCACCTTTCACGAGTGACAAAGCGGGAGTAGATAGTGAGAGATGAAAGGGGTTAGCTTGGGAATTTCACCAATTTGAGGTGGTATCACAAATCGAATAAAAGAGATCACACAAGAAAAAAGATGGCGCAAAACCTTTATCCAGTATCACCCAAATTAGGACTACGTCCTCCAAAGTGTGGCTATTAAATTTGTAATGACAAATGTTGTAAGAATCTCTCATAAATCATAATATATAACATTGATTAATACTTTATCCCACATAAAAATAGGAAACGTAAATATATATCATATTTCCACACCAATCAAATCATATAAATTACAACTACAGAGTTCATGAGGAATATACGAGAAATGATCACCGTGTTCGTGTGGAGAGAACTTATATCACTTTCTCAATATCTTCGTCAACATCAAAATATCACACAACCAAACCTTTTTCTAGCCACTTGCTGACACGCCGCACGTGTTCTTATAAACCATAGTTTAACGTATTCCCTTTCCTATCCAAATTTTGTTAATGGTTCGATGATATTATATTTGATGCCGATGAAAGGACGATTGTCCTTCATACTATTCCCCAAATCAGAGAATACATTAAAGAGAAAATGGGGTATCCAAAATTGAATCAAGAAGATCACGCTAGAAAAAAGATGATGCAAATGTTTCATCAAGGTTCATCCAAATTAGGGCTACGTTATGCAAATAATTTTACTATATTTGCGACGGCTGATAATATTATAAGAATCTCTCATAAAGCAGAATATATAGCAATAGTAAATAGGCTCAAAACCCTAAGTCCATTTATTCCTATTTTATCACACACTAAAATAGGATAGGTAAATATATATACTATTTCCACAATAACCAAATAATCTCAATTGCAACTGCAGAGTTCATGAGGAATATGCGCGAAATGATCACCGTGTTCGTGTGGAGGGAACTGATATCACTTTCTCAATATCTTCATCAACATCAAAATATCACACAACCACAACGTTTTTACAGCCACTTGCTGACCCACCGCACATGTTCTCATAAACCTTAGTCTAATGTATTCCCTTTCCTATCCAAATTTTGTTAATGGTTCGATAATATTATATTTGATTGTCCTTCCTACTATTCCCCAAATCAGAGAATACATTAAAGAGAAAATGGGGTATTCAAAATTGAATCAAGAAGATCACGCTAGAAAAAAAGATGATGCAAATGTTTGATCAAGGTTCATCCAAATTAGGGTTACGTTATGCAAATAATTTTAGTATATTAGCGACGGCTGATAATATTATAAGAATCTCTCATAAAGCATAATATATAGCAATAGTAAATAGGTTCAAAACCCTAAGTCCATTTATTCCTATTTTATCACACACTAAAACAGGATACGTAAATATATATACTATTTCCACAATAACCAAATAATCTCAGTTGCAACTGCAGAGTTCATGAGGAATATGCGAGAAATGATCACCGTGTTCGTGTGGAGAGAACTGATATCACTTTCTCAATATCTTCGTCAACATCAAAATATCACACAACCAAACGTTTTACAACCACTTGCTGACCCCCCGCACTTGTTCTCATAAACCATAGTCTCATGTATTCCCTTTCTTATCACTTTTGTCCATAGTTCGATAATATTATATTTGATGCCGACGAAAGGACGACTGTCCTTTCTACTATTCCCCAAATCAGACAATACATTAAAGAGAAAATGGTGTATCCGAAATTGAATTAAGAAGATTACACTAGAAAAAAGATTATACAAAGGTTTTATCAAGGTTCATCCAAATTAAATGCTACCTCATGCAAACAATTTTACTAAATTTGTGACGGCTCATAAGATTTCAAGAATCTCTCATATAACAGAATATATAGCAATAGTAAATAAATTCAAAATCCTAAGTCCATTTATTCCTATTTTATCCCACACTAAAATATGATATGTAAATATATATCATATTTTCACACTAATCAAATCATCTAAATTGCACTTGCGGAATTCTTGAGCAATATACAAGAAATGATCACCATGGGCAACGTTTGTTTGGAAAGAACCTGATATCACTTTCTCACTTTCTCAATATCTTGATAAATATCTTAAAAAGAAAATGGGGTATCCAAAATTAAATCAATAAGATCACACGGGTTGGGCTGATAAGGCCCGACCCCTCATTTTTTTCTTTATTTTTTTTAATTTTCTTTTAAAAAGATAAAAGAAATTTATAATTAAAAATTAAAAAAATATAAAAAATTAGGTTTAAAAAAATGACTTACCTGATCTATAAAATTTAGGTGTCAACAATACTCATAAGATTTACAAGAAATTTAACGATGGTTACAAAATCTTTCAAACATTGCAATGAAAATGTAGTGATGCAAATTAAAGATGACTCACTCTCACCTCAATTCAGGATCCATACTTAAAAAACATGATGCAACCCAAACTGAACATAAATGCCACCGAACACAATCCATCATGTCAATTTCATGGCATCCACCTGTAATGAAAAAGAAAATAATGCAATCCAAACTGAACATATCAATTGTGGTGGTTGGATGACCACTAGGAGGAAGCTCTTCAGGTGCTCGCCTTTGCAAGGGTTGATAACATGCAAGACAAACATCAATGATCTTTGTCATGAGCACTTGACGAATAGAAGATCAATATAAGCACTAACGGGCTGCCATACGAACATATTCACAAGGGCATTTAGTGATTCCCATATATGATACCTCTGCAGGTAATGTGTGGCTAATCAAAAAAATTTCAAGGTTTAAATTTTGATGAACAATTTTCAGATGATACAAATGAGAAATTCCTCATACTACATCCCTCACATAATATATAGTAAATAGTATGTATCAAACGAACAATAGATTGGAACCGAGAAGGCACATGATTAACAATCATATTAATTAACGAGATTATGCATTATCTATTCTTTCATATTCTTTGGTATTAAAACATAATAGTGACCTCATCAAATCCAGCAACGTGAGTGAGGGATGACCATTTGCACTCCACAAGTCAACATGCTGCATTCTAATCTTAACATTTTCCAACCTCCTTTTACTTTCATCACGGCACCCAGAAAAATCTGAAGACGCCAAACTTGCATAGATCAAATCATCCAAATTACAACTGCAGAATTCTTGAGCAATATATGAGAAATGATCAATGTGTGTGTGTGTTACTGCATAGTAGCGAACTACGTTCGTGTGTCACTTTCTCAATATCATGGTCAATATCTAAGTGACCCACAACCAAACTTTTTACAGCCACTTGTTGACCGTCACACATGCTCTCATAAACCATAGTCTCAAATCTTCCCATTCCTATCAATTTTATCGATGATTCGATAATATTATATTTAACATCGATAAAAGGACGATCGTCCTTCTTTCTATTCCTAAATTCAAATAATACATTGCCTAAAGTTTCTTAAACTACTCGTAAATCCCGAAATAACTGTTCATCAATGTTACCTGTTCCCCCTGGTCTCTCTTCCGGCGTACCATTATGAGGTCTTAACTGTGCTCCATTTTTTAGGATGAGTGAGAGCAGGGGAAGAGGCCGCGGGTGAGCTCCTCCTATGAGAGAAGGAGAGAGACCAGGGAAGCCAAGAGGAAGCTGAGTGAAAGAAGGGGAATGTCAAGGGATTTCGCCGGATCTCATTGCACCTTTCACGAGTGACAAAGCGGGAGTAGATAGTGAGAGATGAAAGGGGTTAGCTTGGGAATTTCACCAATTTGAGGTGGTATCACAAATCGAATAAAAGAGATCACACAAGAAAAAAGATGGCGCAAAACCTTTATCCAGTATCACCCAAATTAGGACTGCGTCCTCCAAAGTGTGGCTATTAAATTTGTAATGACAAATGTTGTAAGAATCTCTCATAAATCATAATATATAACATTGATTAATACTTTATCCCACATAAAAATAGGAAACGTAAATATATATATATCCTATTTCCACACCAATCAAATCATATGAATTGCAACTGCAGGGTTCATGAGGAATATACGAGAAATGATCACCGTGTTCGTGTGGAGAGAACTTATATCACTTTCTCAATATCTTCGTCAACATCAAAATATCACACAACCAAACCATTTTCTAGCCACTTGCTGACCCCCCCGCACGTGTTCTTATAAACCATAGTCTAACGTATTCCCTTTCCTATCCAAATTTTGTTAATGGTTCGATGATATTATATTTGATGCCGATGAAAGGACGATTGTCCTTCATACTATTCCCCAAATCAGAGAATACATTAAAGAGAAAATGGGGTATCCAAAATTGAATCAAGAAGATCACGCCAGAAAAAAAAGATGATGCAAATGTTTCATCAAGGTTCATCCAAATTGGGGCTACGTTATGCAAATAATTTTACTATATTTGCGACGGCTGATAATATTATAAGAATCTCTCATAAAGCAAAATATATAGCAATAGTAAATAGGCTCAAAACCCTAAGTCCATTTATTCCTATTTTATCACACACTAAAACATGATACGTAAATATATATACCATTTCCACAATAACCAAATAATCTCAATTGCAATTGCAGAGTTCATGAGGAATATACGAGAAATGATCACCGTGTTCGTGTGGAGAGAACTGATATCACTTTCTCAATATCTTCGTCAACATCAAAATATCACACAACCAAACGTTTTACAGCCACTTGCCGACCCACCGCACATGTTCTCATAAACCATAGTCTAATGTATTCCCTTTCCTATCCAAATTTTGTTAATGGTTCGATAATATTATATTTGATTGTCCTTCTTACTATTCCCCAAATCAGAGAATACATTAAAGAGAAAATGGGGTATTCAAAATTGAATCAAGAAGATCACACTAGAAAAAAAGATGATGCAAATGTGTGATCAAGGTTCATCCAAATTAGGGTTACGTTATGCAAATAATTTTAGTATATTAGCGACGGCTGATAATATTATAAGAATCTCTCATAAAGCATAATATATAGCAATAGTAAATAGGTTCAAAACCCTAAGTCCATTTATTCCTATTTAGCACACACTAAATAGGATACGTAAATATATATACTATGTCACAATAACCAAATAAATCCATTGCAACGTGCAAGTTCATGAGAATGCAGAAACTGATCACGCGTGTTCGTGTGGATAGAACTGATATCGATCTCTCAATATCTCGTCACATCAAAATACTCACAAACCAAACGTTTACAACCACTTGTCTGACCCCCCGCACGTGTTCTCATAACCATAGTCTCATTATTCCCCTTTCTTATCACGTTTTGTCCAAGTTCTATAATATTATATTTGATGCCGCCTACAGGACGACCCGTCCTTTCTACTATTCCCCAATCAACATACATTAAAGAGAAAATGGTGGTATCCGAAAATTGAATTAAGAGATTCACTAGAAAAAAGATTATACAAAGGTTTTATCAAGGTTCATCCAAATTAAATGCTACCTCATGCAAACAATTTTACTAAATTTGTGACGGCTCATAAGATTTCAAGAATCTCTGATATAACAGAATATATAGCAATAGTAAATAAATTCAAAATCCTAAGTTCATTTATTCCTATTTTATCCCACACTAAAATATGATATGTAAATATATATCGTATTTTCACACTAATCAAATCATCTAAATTGCACTTGCGGAATTCTTGAGCAATATACAAGAAATGATCACCATGGGCAACGTTTGTTTGGAAAGAACCCGATATCACTTTCTCACTTTCTCAATATCTTGATAAATATCTTAAAAAGAAAATGGGGTATCCAAAATTGAATCAATAAGATCACACGGGTTGGGCTGATAAGGCCCGACCCCTCATTTTTTTCTTTATTTTTTTAATTTTCTTTTAAAAAGATAAAAGAAATTTATAATTAAAAATTATAAAAAATTAGGTTTAAAAAAAATGACTTACCTGACCTATAAAATTTAGGTGTCAACAATACTCATAAGATTTACAAGAAATTTAACGATGGTTACAAAATCTTTCAAACATTGCAATGAAAATGTAGTGATGCAAATTAAAGATGACTCACTCTCACCTCAATTCAGGATCCATACTTAAAAAACATGATGCAACCCAAACTGAACATAAATGCCACCGAACACAATCCATCATGTCAATTTCATGGCATCCACCTGTAATGAAAAAGAAAATAATGCAATCCAAACTGAACATATCAATTGTGGTGGTTGGATGACCACTAGGAGGAAGCTCTTCAGGTGCTCGCCTTTGCAAGGGTTGATAACATGCAAGACAAACATCAATGATCTTTGTCATGAGCACTTGACGAATAGAAGATCAATATAAGCACTAACGGGCTGCCATACGAACATATTCACAAGGGCATTTAGTGATTCCCATATATGATACCTCTGCGGGTAATGTGTGGCTAATCAAAAATATTTCAAGGTTTAAATTTTGCTGAACAATTCTCAGATGATACAAATGAGAAATTCCTCATACTACATCCCTCACATAATATACAGTAAATAGTATGTATCAAACGAACAATAGATTGGAACCGAGAAGGCACATGATTAACAATCATATTAATTAACGAGATTATGCATTATCTATTCTTTCATATTCTTTGGTATTAAAACATAATAGTGACCTCATCAAATCCAGCAACGTGAGTGAGGGATGACCATTTGCACTCCACAAGTCAACATGCTGCATTCTAATCTTAACATTTTCCAACCTCCTTTTACTTTCATCACGGCACCCAGAAAAATCTGAAGACGCCAAACTTGCATAGATCAAATCATCCAAATTACAACTGCAGAATTCTTGAGCAATATATGAGAAATGATCAATGTGTGTTACTGCATAGTAGCGAACTACGTTCGTGTGTCACTTTCTCAATATCGTGGTCAATATCTAAGTGACCCACAACCAAACTTTTTACAGCCACTTGTTGACCGTCACACACGCTCTCATAAACCATAGTCTCAAATCTTCCCATTCCTATCAATTTTATCGATGATTCGATAATATTATATTTAACATCGATAAAAGGACGATCGTCCTTCTTTCTATTCCTAAATTCAAATAATACATTGCCTAAAGTTTCTTAAACTACTCGTAAATCCCGAAATAACTGTTCATCAATGTTACCTGTTCCCCCTGGTCTCTCTTCCGGCGTACCATTATGAGGTCTTAACTGTGCTCCATTTTTTAGGATGAGTGAGAGCAGGGGAAGAGGCCGCGGGTGAGCTCCTCCTATGAGAGAAGGAGAGAGACCAGGGAAGCCAAGAGGAAGCTGAGTGAAAGAAGGGGAATGTCAAGGGATTTCGCCGGATCTCATTGCACCTTTCACGAGTGACAAAGCGGGAGTAGATAGTGAGAGATGAAAGGGGTTAGCTTGGGAATTTCACCAATTTGAGGTGGTATCACAAATCGAATAAAAGAGATCACACAAGAAAAAAGATGGCGCAAAACCTTTATCCAGTATCACCCAAATTAGGACTACGTCCTCCAAAGTGTGGCTATTAAATTTGTAATGACAAATGTTGTAAGAATCTCTCATAAAGCATAATATATAACATTGATTAATACTTTATCCCACATAAAAATAGGAAACGTAAATATATATATCCTATTTCCACACCAATCAAATCATATGAATTGCAACTGCAGGGTTCATGAGGAATATACGAGAAATGATCACCGTGTTCGTGTGGAGAGAACTTATATCACTTTCTCAATATCTTCGTCAACATCAAAATATCACACAACCAAACCATTTTCTAGCCACTTGCTGACCCCCCCGCACGTGTTCTTATAAACCATAGTCTAACGTATTCCCTTTCCTATCCAAATTTTGTTAATGGTTCGATGATATTATATTTGATGCCGATGAAAGGACGATTGTCCTTCATACTATTCCCCAAATCAGAGAATACATTAAAGAGAAAATGGGGAATCCAAAATTGAATCAAGAAGATCACGCTAGAAAAAAAAGATGATGCAAATGTTTCATCAAGGTTCATCCAAATTGGGGCTACGTTATGCAAATAATTTTACTATATTTGCGACGGCTGATAATATTATAAGAATCTCTCATAAAGCAGAATATATAGCAATAGTAAATAGGCTCAAAACCCTAAGTCCATTTATTCCTATTTTATCACACACTAAAACATGATACGTAAATATATATACCATTTCCACAATAACCAAATAATCTCAATTGCAATTGCAGAGTTCGTGAGGAATATACGAGAAATGATCACCGTGTTCGTGTGGAGAGAACTGATATCACTTTCTCAATATCTTCGTCAACATCAAAATATCACACAACCAAACGTTTTACAGCCACTTGCCGACCCACCGCACATGTTCTCATAAACTATAGTCTAATGTATTCCCTTTCCTATCCAAATTTTGTTAATGGTTCGATAATATTAATATTTGATTGTCCTTCCTATATTCCCCAAATCGAGAATACATTAAACGAGAACAAGGGGTTTCACAATTGAATCAAGAAGAAGTCACACTAGAAAAAAAGATGATGCAAATGTTGTGATCAAGGTTCATCCACATTAGGGTTACTTTATGGCAAATTAATTTTAGTATATTAGCGCGGCTGATAATTTAAATAATCTCTCATAAGCATAATATATCGCATAGTAAATAGGTCAAAAACCCTAAGTCCATTTATATTCCTATTTTATCACACAACTAAAATAGGATACGTACATAATATACTATTTCCACAATAACCAATAATCTCAGTTGCAACTGCCATTCAGGGGGGGCCGAAAAAAAAAAAAAAGGAATTATGCGAGAAATGATCACCGTGTTTTCGTGTGGGAGAGAACTGATATCGCTTTCTCAATATCTTCGTCAACATCAAAATATCACACAACCAAACGTTTTACAACCACTTGCTGACCCCCCGCACTTGTTCTCATAAACCATAGTCTCATGTATTCCCTTTCTTATCAATTTTGTCCATAGTTCGATAATATTATATTTGATGCCGACGAAAGGAAGACCGTCCTTTCTACTATTCCCCAAATCAGACAATACATTAAAGAGAAAATGGTGTATCCGAAATTGAATTAAGAAGATTACACTAGAAAAAAAGATTATACAAAGGTTTTATCAAGGTTCATCCAAATTAAATGCTACCTCATGCAAACAATTTTACTAAATTTGTGACGGCTCATAAGATTTCAAGAATCTCTGATATAACAGAATATATAGCAATAGTAAATAAATTCAAAATCCTAAGTTCATTTATTCCTATTTTATCCCACACTAAAATATGATATGTAAATATATATCGTATTTTCACACTAATCAAATCATCTAAATTGCACTTGCGGAATTCTTGAGCAATATACAAGAAATGATCACCATGGGCAACGTTTGTTTGGAAAGAACCCGATATCACTTTCTCACTTTCTCAATATCTTGATAAATATCTTAAAAAGAAAATGGGGTATCCAAAATTGAATCAATAAGATCACACGGGTTGGGCTGATAAGGCCCGACCCCTCATTTTTTTCTTTATTTTTTTTAATTTTCTTTTAAAAAGATAAAAGAAATTTATAATTAAAAATTAAAAAAATATAAAAAATTAGGTTTAAAAAAATGACTTACCTGATCTATAAAATTTAGGTGTCAACAATACTCATAAGATTTACAAGAAATTTAACAATGGTTACAAAATCTTTCAAACAATGCAATGAAAATGAAGTGATGCAAATTAAAGATGACTCACTCTCACCTCAATTCAGGATCCATACTTAAAAAACATGATGCAACCCAAACTGAACATAAATGCCATCGAACACAATCCATCATGTTAATTTCATTTAGCATGCCAAATGGATGGCATCCACCCGTAATGCAAAAGAAAATGATGCAATCCAAACTGAACATATCAATTGCGGTGGTTGGATGACCACTAGGAGGAAGCTCTTCAGGTGCTCGCCATTGCAAGGGTTGATAACATGCAAGACAAACATCAATGATCAACACAGAAGTTGTCATGAGCACTTGACGAATAGAAGATCAATATAAGCACTAACGGGCTGCCATACGAACATATTCACAAGGGCATTTAGTGATTCCCATATATGATACCTCTGCAGGTAATGTGTGGCTAATCAAAAAAATTTCAAGGTTTAAATTTTGATGAACAATTTTCAGATGATACAAATGAGAAATTCCTCATACTACATCCCTCACATAATCTACAGTAAATAGTATGTATCAAACGAAACAAAGATTGACCCCGAGAAGGCACATGAATTAACAATCATATTGATTAACGAGATTATGCATTTCTATTCTTTCATATTCTTGGGTATTAAACATAATAGTGACCCTCATCAAATCCAGCACGTGAGTGAGGGATTGAACCATTTGCACGCCACAAGTCACATGCTGCATTTCTATCTTAACAGTTTCCAACCTCCTTTTTACTTTCCGCCGGCACCCAGAAAATCTGAAGACGCCAAACCTTGCATAGATCAAATCATCCAATTAAAACTGCAGAATTCTTGAGCATAACTATTGAAGAAATGATCACTGGTGTTTTGCATAGTAGCGAACTAACGTTCGTGTGTCACTTTCTCAATATCGTGGTCAATATCTAAGTGACCCACAACCAAACTTTTTACAGCCACTTGTTGACCGTCACACACGCTCTCATAAACCATAGTCTCAAATCTTCCCATTCCTATCAATTTTATCGATGATTCGATAATATTATATTTAACATCGATAAAAGGACGATCGTCCTTCTTTCTATTCCTAAATTCAAATAATACATTGCCTAAAGTTTCTTAAACTACTCGTAAATCCCGAAATAACTGTTCATCAATGTTACCTGTTCCCCCTGGTCTCTCTTCCGGCGTACCATTATGAGGTCTTAACTGTGCTCCATTTTTTAGGATGAGTGAGAGCAGGGGAAGAGGCCGCGGGTGAGCTCCTCCTATGAGAGAAGGAGAGAGACCAGGGAAGCCAAGAGGAAGCTGAGTGAAAGAAGGGGAATGTCAAGGGATTTCGCCGGATCTCATTGCACCTTTCACGAGTGACAAAGCGGGAGTAGATAGTGAGAGATGAAAGGGGTTAGCTTGGGAATTTCACCAATTTGAGGTGGTATCACAAATCGAATAAAAGAGATCACAAAAGAAAAAAGATGGCGCAAAACCTTTATCCAGTATCACCCAAATTAGGACTACGTCCTCCAAAGTGTGGCTATTAAATTTGTAATGACAAATGTTGTAAGAATCTCTCATAAAGCATAATATATAACATTGATTAATACTTTATCCCACATAAAAATAGGAAACGTAAATATATATATCCTATTTCCACACCAATCAAATCATATGAATTGCAACTGCAGAGTTCATGAGGAATATACGAGAAATGATCACCGTGTTCGTGTGGAGAGAACTTATATCACTTTCTCAATATCTTCGTCAACATCAAAATATCACACAACCAAACCTTTTTCTAGCCACTTGCTGACCCCCCGCACGTGTTCTTATAAACCATAGTCTAACGTATTCCCTTTCCTATCCAAATTTTGTTAATGGTTCGATGATATTATATTTGATGCCGATGAAAGGACGATTGTCCTTCATACTATTCCCCAAATCAGAGAATACATTAAAGAGAAAATGGGGTATCCAAAATTGAATCAAGAAGATCACGCTAGAAAAAAAAGATGATGCAAATGTTTCATCAAGGTTCATCCAAATTGGGGCTACGTTATGCAAATAATTTTACTATATTTGCGACGGCTGATAATATTATAAGAATCTCTCATAAAGCAGAATATATAGCAATAGTAAATAGGCTCAAAACCCTAAGTCCATTTATTCCTATTTTATCACACACTAAAACATGATACGTAAATATATATACCATTTCCACAATAACCAAATAATCTCAATTGCAATTGCAGAGTTCATGAGGAATATACGAGAAATGATCACCGTGTTCGTGTGGAGAGAACTGATATCACTTTCTCAATATCTTCGTCAATATCAAAATATCACACAACCAAACGTTTTACAGCCACTTGCTGACCCACCGCACATGTTCTCATAAACCATAGTCTAATGTATTCCCTTTCCTATCCAAATTTTGTTAATGGTTCGATAATATTATATTTGATTGTCCTTCCTACTATTCCCCAAATCAGAGAATACATTAAAGAGAAAATGGGGTATTCAAAATTGAATCAAGAAGATCACACTAGAAAAAAAGATGATGCAAATGTGTGATCAAGGTTCATCCAAATTAGGGTTACGTTATGCAAATAATTTTAGTATATTAGCGACGGCTGATAATATTATAAGAATCTCTCATAAAGCATAATATATAGCAATAGTAAATAGGTTCACAACCTTAAGTCCATTTATTCCTATTTTATCACACACTAAATAGGATCGTAAATATATATCTATTCCAGAAAAAAAAAAAAAAAAAAAAAAAAAAAATAACCAAAAATCTCAGTTTGCAACTGCACTTCATAGAATAATGCCGCGAAATGATCACCCGTGTTCGTGTGGAAGACTGATATCGCTTTCTCATATCTTTCGTCCAACATCAAATATCACCAACCAACGTTTTACAACCACTGCTGACCCCCCGCCCCCCCTTTGTTTCTCATAAACCATAGTCCTCATGTATTCCCTTTCTTATTCACGTTTGGCCATAGTTTCGATAATATTTATATTTGATGCCGACGCAAGACACTGTCCTTCTACTATCCCCAAATCAGACAATACATTCAGAGAAAATGGTGGTATCCGAAATTGATTAAGAAGATTACACTAGAAAATATTATACAAAGGTTTTATACGTTCATCCAATTAACGTCTACCTCATGCAATCAATTTACTAAAATTTGTGACGGCTCATAAGATTTCAAGAATCTCTGATATAACAGAATATATAGCAATAGTAAATAAATTCAAAATCCTAAGTTCATTTATTCCTATTTTATCCCACACTAAAATATGATATGTAAATATATATCGTATTTTCACACTAATCAAATCATCTAAATTGCACTTGCGGAATTCTTGAGCAATATACAAGAAATGATCACCATGGGCAACGTTTGTTTGGAAAGAACCTGATATCACTTTCTCACTTTCTCAATATCTTGATAAATATCTTAAAAAGAAAATGGGGTATCCAAAATTAAATCAATAAGATCACACGGGTTGGGCTGATAAGGCCCGACCCCTCATTTTTTTCTTTATTTTTTTAATTTTCTTTTAAAAAGATAAAAGAAATTTATAATTAAAAATTATAAAAAATTAGGTTTAAAAAAATGACTTACCTGACCTATAAAATTTAGGTGTCAACAATACTCATAAGATTTACAAGAAATTTAACGATGGTTACAAAATCTTTCAAACATTGCAATGAAAATGTAGTGATGCAAATTAAAGATGACTCACTCTCACCTCAATTCAGGATCCATACTTAAAAAACATGATGCAACCCAAACTGAACATAAATGCCACCGAACACAATCCATCATGTTAATTTCATTTAGCATGCCAAATGGATGGCATCCACCTGTAATGCAAAAGAAAATGATGCCATCCAAACTGAACATATCAATTGCGGTGGTTGGATGACCACTAGGAGGAAGCTCTTCAGGTGCTCGCCACTGCAAGGGTTGATAACATGCAAGACAAACATCAATGATCAACACAGAAGTTGTCATGAGC
>JAGKPW010002302.1:0-12712 GCA_019926035.1 Melaleuca alternifolia
AAGGTTTAAATTTTACTGAACAATTCTCAGATGATACAAATGAGAAATTCCTCATACTACATCCCTCACATAATATACAGTAAATAGTATGTATCAAACGAACAATAGATTGGAACCGAGAAGGCACATGATTAACAATCATATTAATTAACGAGATTATGCATTATCTATTCTTTCATATTCTTTGGTATTAAAACATAATAGTGACCTCATCAAATCCAGCAACGTGAGTGAGGGATGACCATTTGCACTCCACAAGTCAACATGCTGCATTCTAATCTTAACATTTTCCAACCTCCTTTTACTTTCATCACGGCACCCAGAAAAATCTGAAGACGCCAAACTTGCATAGATCAAATCATCCAAATTACAACTGCAGAATTCTTGAGCAATATATGAGAAATGATCAATGTGTGTTACTGCATAGTAGCGAACTACGTTCGTGTGTCACTTTCTCAATATCGTGGTCAATATCTAAGTGACCCACAACCAAACTTTTTACAGCCACTTGTTGACCGTCACACACGCTCTCATAAACCATAGTCTCAAATCTTCCCATTCCTATCAATTTTATCGATGATTCGATAATATTATATTTAACATCGATAAAAGGACGATCGTCCTTCTTTCTATTCCTAAATTCAAATAATACATTGCCTAAAGTTTCTTAAACTACTCGTAAATCCCGAAATAACTGTTCATCAATGTTACCTGTTCCCCCTGGTCTCTCTTCCGGCGTACCATTATGAGGTCTTAACTGTGCTCCATTTTTTAGGATGAGTGAGAGTAGGGGAAGAGGCCGCGGGTGAGCTCCTCCTATGAGAGAAGGAGAGAGACCGGGGAAGCCAAGAGGAAGCTGAGTGAAAGAAGGGGAATGTCAAGGGATTTCGCCGGATCTCATTGCCCCTTTCACGAGTGACAAAGCGGGAGTAAGATTGGAGAGTATGAAAGGGGTAGCTTGGGAATTTCACCCATTGTGAGGTGGTATCACAATCAATAAAGAGATCACACAACAAAAAAGATGGCGCCAAACTCAGTTTATCCATCAAGCACTGCCAAATTTAGGACTACGTCATCAAAGTGTGTCTATTATTTGTAATGACAAATGTTGTAAGAATCTCTCATAAAGCATAATATATAACATTGATTAATACTTTATCCCACATAAAAATAGGAAACGTAAATATATATATATATATATATATCCTATTTCCACACCAATCAAATCATATGAATTGCAACTGCAGGGTTCATGAGGAATATACGAGAAATGATCACCGTGTTCGTGTGGAGAGAACTTATATCACTTTTTTCTCATATCCATTCGTCACATCAAAATAATCACAACCAAACCCTTGTCTACACTTGCGGACCCCCCCCACGTGTTCTGAGAAACCAATTCTAACTATTCCCTTTCCATCCAAATTTTGGTTAATGGTTCGCTGATATTATTTTGAGGCCGATGAAAGGCCTTGTCCTTCATACTATTCCCCAAATCAGAGAATACATTAAAGAGAAAATGGGGTATCCAAAATTGAATCAAGAAGATCACGCCAGAAAAAAAAGATGATGCAAATGTTTCATCAAGGTTCATCCAAATTGGGGCTACGTTATGCAAATAATTTTACTATATTTGCGACGGCTGATAATATTATAAGAATCTCTCATAAAGCAAAATATATAGCAATAGTAAATAGGCTCAAAACCCTAAGTCCATTTATTCCTATTTTATCACACACTAAAACATGATACGTAAATATATATACCATTTCCACAATAACCAAATAATCTCAATTGCAATTGCAGAGTTCATGAGGAATATACGAGAAATGATCACCGTGTTCGTGTGGAGAGAACTTATATCACTTTCTCAATATCTTCGTCAACATCAAAATATCACACAACCAAACGTTTTACAGCCACTTGCCGACCCACCGCACATGTTCTCATAAACCATAGTCTAATGTATTCCCTTTCCTATCCAAATTTTGTTAATGGTTCGATAATATTATATTTGATTGTCCTTCCTACTATTCCCCAAATCAGAGAATACATTAAAGAGAAAATGGGGTATTCAAAATTGAATCAAGAAGATCACGCTAGAAAAAAAGATGATGCAAATGTTTGATCAAGGTTCATCCAAATTAGGGTTACGTTATGCAAATAATTTTAGTATATTAGCGACGGCTGATAATATTATAAGAATCTCTCATAAAGCATAATATATAGCAATAGTAAATAGGTTCAAAACCCTAAGTCCATTTATTCCTATTTTATCACACACTAAAACAGGATACGTAAATATATATACTATTTCCACAATAACCAAATAATCTCAGTTGCAACTGCAGAGTTCATGAGGAATATGCGAGAAATGATCACCGTGTTCGTGTGGAGAGAACTGATATCGCTTTCGCTCTTTCTCAATAACTTCTGGCACAACATCAAATAATCCGACCCACCAAACGTGGCTATTTAACACCACTATGCTGACCCCCTCCGCACTTGTTCTCGATAAAACCATGTCCTTTTCTCATGTAATTCTTCCCTTTCTTATCACTGTTTTTGTCCATAGTTTCGATAATATTATATTTATAGCCGGACGAAATACACAGATCCTATTCTTACTATTCCCACAATTCAACAATACATTTAAAGAAGAAATGTGGTATCCGACATGATTACGAAGATTAAACACAAAAAAGATTATACAAAGTTGTTTATCAGGTTCATCCAAATTTAAACGCTACCTCATGCAAACAATTTGACTAAATTTGTTCGCTCATAAGTTGCCAGAATCTCTGATATACAGAAATATATAGCAATAGTACTAAATTCCAAAATCAATTTCCTTATCCTATTTTATCTCACACTAAAATATGATATGTAAATATATATCGTATTTTCACACTAATCAAATCATCTAAATTGCACTTGCGGAATTCTTGAGCAATATACAAGAAATGATCACCATGGGCAACGTTTGTTTGGAAAGAACCTGATATCACTTTCTCACTTTCTCAATATCTTGATAAATATCTTAAAAAGAAAATGGGGTATCCAAAATTGAATCAATAAGATCACACGGGTTGGGCTGATAAGGCCCGACCCCTCATTTTTTTCTTTATTTTTTTTAATTTTCTTTTAAAAAGATAAAAGAAATTTATAATTAAAAATTAAAAAAATATAAAAAATTAGGTTTAAAAAAATGACTTACCTGATCTATAAAATTTAGGTGTCAACAATACTCATAAGATTTACAAGAAATTTAACGATGGTTACAAAATCTTTCAAACATTGCAATGAAAATGTAGTGATGCAAATTAAAGATGACTCACTCTCACCTCAATTCAGGATCCATACTTAAAAAACATGATGCAACCCAAACTGAACATAAATGCCACCGAACACAATCCATCATGTCAATTTCATGGCATCCACCTGTAATGAAAAAGAAAATAATGCAATCCAAACTGAACATATCAATTGTGGTGGTTGGATGACCACTAGGAGGAAGCTCTTCAGGTGCTCGCCTTTGCAAGGGTTGATAACATGCAAGACAAACATCAATGATCTTTGTCATGAGCACTTGACGAATAGAAGATCAATATAAGCACTAACGGGCTGCCATACGAACATATTCACAAGGGCATTTAGTGATTCCCATATATGATACCTCTGCGGGTAATGTGTGGCTAATCAAAAATATTTCAAGGTTTAAATTTTGCTGAACAATTCTCAGATGATACAAATGAGAAATTCCTCATACTACATCCCTCACATAATATATAGTAAATAGTATGTATCAAACGAACAATAGATTGGAACCGAGAAGGCACATGATTAACAATCATATTAATTAACGAGATTATGCATTATCTATTCTTTCATATTCTTTGGTATTAAAACATAATAGTGACCTCATCAAATCCAGCAACGTGAGTGAGGGATGACCATTTGCACTCCACAAGTCAACATGCTGCATTCTAATCTTAACATTTTCCAACCTCCTTTTACTTTCATCACGGCACCCAGAAAAATCTGAAGACGCCAAACTTACATAGATCAAAACATCCAAATTACAACTGCAGAATTCTGAGCAATATAGAGATTATCAATGTGTGTTACTGCATAGTAGCGAACTACGTTCGTGTGTCACTTTCTCAATATCATGGTCAATATCTAAGTGACCCACAACCAAACTTTTTACAGCCACTTGTTGACCGTCACACACGCTCTCATAAACCATAGTCTCAAATCTTCCCATTCCTATCAATTTTATCGATGATTCGATAATATTATATTTAACATCGATAAAAGGACGATCGTCCTTCTTTCTATTCCTAAATTCAAATAATACATTGCCTAAAGTTTCTTAAACTACTCGTAAATCCTGAAATAGATGTTCATCAATGTTACCTGTTCCCCCTGGTCTCTCTTCCGGCGTACCATTATGAGGTCTTAACTGTGCTCCATTTTTTAGGATGAGTGAGAGCAGGGGAAGAGGCCGCGGATGAGCTCCTCCTATGAGATAATGAGAGAAGACCAGGGAACCAAGGCCAGGAAGCTTATGAAAGAAGGGAATTGTCATGGGATTTCGCCGTATCTCATTGCCCTTTCACAGTGACAAGCGAGTAATAGTGATAGATGAAATGGGTTTAGCTGGGAATTTCACCAATTTGAGGTGGTATCATAAATCGAATAAAAGAGATCACACAAGAAAAAAGATGGCGCAAAACCTTTATCCAGTATCACCCAAATTAGGACTACGTCCTCCAAAGTGTGGCTATTAAATTTGTAATGACAAATGTTGTAAGAATCTCTCATAAATCATAATATATAACATTGATTAATACTTTATCCCACATAAAAATAGGAAACGTAAATATATATCCTATTTCCACACCAATCAAATCATATAAATTACAACTGCAGAGTTCATGAGGAATATACGAGAAATGATCACCGTGTTCGTGTGGAGAGAACTGATATCACTTTCTCAATATCTTCGTCAACATCAAAATATCACACAACCAAACCTTTTTCTAGCCACTTGCTGACACGCCGCACGTGTTCTTATAAACCATAGTTTAACGTATTCCCTTTCCTATCCAAATTTTGTTAATGGTTCGATGATATTATATTTGATGCCGATGAAAGGACGATTGTCCTTCATACTATTCCCCAAATCAGAGAATACATTAAAGAGAAAATGGGGTATCCAAAATTGAATCAAGAAGATCACGCTAGAAAAAAGATGATGCAAATGTTTCATCAAGGTTCATCCAAATTAGGGCTACGTTATGCAAATAATTTTACTATATTTGCGACGACTGATAATATTATAAGAATCTCTCATAAAGCAGAATATATAGCAATAGTAAATAGGCTCAAAACCCTAAGTCCATTTATTCCTATTTTATCACACACTAAAACATGATACGTAAATATATATCCCATTTCCACAATAACCAGATCTCCCATTGCAATTGGCAGAGTTCATGAGATATACGAGAAAATGATCACCGGTTCGGTGGAGAGAACTGATCTCACTTTCTCAAATACTGCGGCACATCAAAAAATCACACCAACCAAACGTTTACAGTACCCATTGCCGACCCACCGCACATGTTCTCATAACCATATCTAATGTATTCCCTTTCCTAGCCAAATTTTTTAATGGTTTCGTACGATTCATATTTGATTGTCCTTCCTACTCTTCCCCAATTCAGAGAATACCTTAAAGAGAAAAGGTGTGATTCAAAATTGAATCCAGAGGATCACCTAGAAAAAAAGATGAGTCAAATGTGTGATCTCCAGGTTCATTTCCAATGAAGGGTTACGTTATGCAAATATTTTATATATTAGCGACTGGATGATCAATCTTATAAGAATCTCTCATAAAGCAGAATATATAGCAATAATAAATAGGTTCAAAACCATAAGTCCATTTATTCTTATTTTATCACACACTAAAATAGGATAGGTAAATATATATACTATTTCCACAATAACCAAATAATCTCAGTTGCAACTGCAGAGTTCATGAGGAATATGCGAGAAATGATCACCGTGTTCGTGTGGAGAGAACTGATATCGCTTTCTCAATATCTTCGTCAACATCAAAATATCACACAACCAAACGTTTTACAACCACTTGCTGACCCCCCGCACTTGTTCTCATAAACCATAGTCTCATGTATTCCCTTTCTTATCACTTTTGTCCATAGTTCGATAATATTATATTTGATGCCGACGAAAGGACGACTGTCCTTTCTACTATTCCCCAAATCAGACAATACATTAAAGAGAAAATGGTGTATCCGAAATTGAATTAAGAAGATTACACTAGAAAAAAAGATTATACAAAGGTTTTATCAAGGTTCATCCAAATTAAATGCTACCTCATGCAAACAATTTTACTAAATTTGTGACGGCTCATAAGATTTCAAGAATCTCTGATATAACAGAATATATAGCAATAGTAAATAAATTCAAAATCCTAAGTTCATTTATTCCTATTTTATCCCACACTAAAATATGATATGTAAATATATATCGTATTTTCACACTAATCAAATCATCTAAATTGCACTTGCGGAATTCTTGAGCAATATACAAGAAATGATCACCATGGGCAACGTTTGTTCGGAAAGAACCTGATATCACTTTCTCACTTTCTCAATATCTTGATAAATATCTTAAAAAGAAAATGGGGTATCCAAAATTGAATCAATAAGATCACACGGGTTGGGCTGATAAGGCCCGACCCCTCATTTTTTTCTTTATTTTTTTAATTTTCTTTTAAAAAGATAAAAGAAATTTATAATTAAAAATTATAAAAAATTAGGTTTAAAAAAAATGACTTACCTGACCTATAAAATTTAGGTGTCAACAATACTCATAAGATTTACAAGAAATTTAACGATGGTTACAAAATCTTTCAAACAATGCAATGAAAATGTAGTGATGCAAATTAAAGATGACTCACTCTCACCTCAATTCAGGATCCATACTTAAAAAACATGATGCAACCCAAACTGAACATAAATGCCATCGAACACAATCCATCATGTTAATTTCATTTAGCATGCCAAATGGATGGCATCCACCCGTAATGCAAAAGAAAATGATGCAATCCAAACTGAACATATCAATTGCGGTGGTTGGATGACCACTAGGAGGAAGCTCTTCAGGTGCTCGCCATTGCAAGGGTTGATAACATGCAAGACAAACATCAATGATCAACACAGAAGTTGTCATGAGCACTTGACGAATAGAAGATCAATATAAGCACTAACGGGCTGCCATACGAACATATTCACAAGGGCATTTAGTGATGCCCATATATGATACCTCTGCGGGTAATGTGTGGCTAATCAAAAATATTTCAAGGTTTAAATTTTGCTGAACAATTCTCAGATGATACAAATGAGAAATTCCTCATACTACATCCCTCACATAATATACAGTAAATAGTATGTATCAAACGAACAATAGATTGGAACCGAGAAGGCACATGATTAACAATCATATTGATTAACGAGATTATGCATTATCTATTCTTTCATATTCTTTGGTATTAAAACATAATAGTGACCTCATCAAATCCAGCAACGTGAGTGAGGGATGACCATTTGCACTCCACAAGTCAACATGCTACATTCTAATCTTAACATTTTCCAACCTCCTTTTACTTTCATCACGGCACCCAGAAAAATCTGAAGACGCCAAACTTGCATAGATCAAATCATCCAAATTACAACTGCAGAATTCTTGAGCAATATATGAGAAATGATCAATGTGTGTTACTGCATAGTAGCGAACTACGTTCGTGTGTCACTTTCTCAATATCGTGGTCAATATCTAAGTGACCCACAACCAAACTTTTTACAGCCACTTGTTGACCGTCACACACGCTCTCATAAACCATAGTCTCAAATCTTCCCATTCCTATCAATTTTATCGATGATTCGATAATATTATATTTAACATCGATAAAAGGACGATCGTCCTTCTTTCTATTCCTAAATTCAAATAATACATTGCCTAAAGTTTCTTAAACTACTCGTAAATCCTGAAATAGATGTTCATCAATGTTACCTGTTCCCCCTGGTCTCTCTTCCGGCGTACCATTATGAGGTCTTAACTGTGCTCCATTTTTTAGGATGAGTGAGAGTAGGGGAAGAGGCCGCGGGTGAGCTCCTCCTATGAGAGAAGGAGAGAGACCGGGGAAGCCAAGAGGAAGCTGAGTGAAAGAAGGGGAATGTCAAGGGATTTCGCCGGATCTCATTGCACCTTTCACGAGTGACAAAGCGGGAGTAGATAGTGAGAGATGAAAGGGGTTAGCTTGGGAATTTCACCAATTTGAGGTGGTATCACAAATCGAATAAAAGAGATCACACAAGAAAAAAGATGGCGCAAAACCTTTATCCAGTATCACCCAAATTAGGACTACGTCCTCCAAAGTGTGGCTATTAAATTTGTAATGACAAATGTTGTAAGAATCTCTCATAAAGCATAATATATAACATTGATTAATACTTTATCCCACATAAAAATAGGAAACGTAAATATATATATCCTATTTCCACACCAATCAAATCATATGAATTGCAACTGCAGGGTTCATGAGGAATATACGAGAAATGATCACCGTGTTCGTGTGGAGAGAACTTATATCACTTTCTCAATATCTTCGTCAACATCAAAATATCACACAACCAAACCTTTTTCTAGCCACTTGCTGACCCCCCGCACGTGTTCTTATAAACCATAGTCTAACGTATTCCCTTTCCTATCCAAATTTTGTTAATGGTTCGATGATATTATATTTGATGCCGATGAAAGGACGATTGTCCTTCATACTATTCCCCAAATCAGAGAATACATTAAAGAGAAAATGGGGTATCCAAAATTGAATCAAGAAGATCACGCTAGAAAAAAAAGATGATGCAAATGTTTCATCAAGGTTCATCCAAATTGGGGCTACGTTATGCAAATAATTTTACTATATTTGCGACGGCTGATAATATTATAAGAATCTCTCATAAAGCAAAATATATAGCAATAGTAAATAGGCTCAAAACCCTAAGTCCATTTATTCCTATTTTATCACACACTAAAACATGATACGTAAATATATATACCATTTCCACAATAACCAAATAATCTCAATTGCAATTGCAGAGTTCATGAGGAATATACGAGAAATGATCACCGTGTTCGTGTGGAGAGAACTGATATCACTTTCTCAATATCTTCGTCAACATCAAAATATCACACAACCAAACGTTTTACAGCCACTTGCCGACCCACCGCACATGTTCTCATAAACCATAGTCTAATGTATTCCCTTTCCTATCCAAATTTTGTTAATGGTTCGATAATATTATATTTGATTGTCCTTCCTACTATTCCCCAAATCAGAGAATACATTAAAGAGAAAATGGGGTATTCAAAATTGAATCAAGAAGATCACACTAGAAAAAAAGATGATGCAAATGTGTGATCAAGGTTCATCCAAATTAGGGTTACGTTATGCAAATAATTTTAGTATATTAGCGACGGCTGATAATATTATAAGAATCTCTCATAAAGCATAATATATAGCAATAGTAAATAGGTTCAAAACCCTAAGTCCATTTATTCCTATTTTATCACACACTAAAATAGGATACGTAAATATATATACTATTTCCACAATAACCAAATAATCTCAGTTGCAACTGCAGAGTTCATGAGGAATATGCGAGAAATGATCACCGTGTTCGTGTGGAGAGAACTGATATCGCTTTCTCAATATCTTCGTCAACATCAAAATATCACACAACCAAACGTTTTACAACCACTTGCTGACCCCCCGCACTTGTTCTCATAAACCATAGTCTCATGTATTCCCTTTCTTATCACTTTTGTCCATAGTTCGATAATATTATATTTGATGCCGACGAAAGGACGACTGTCCTTTCTACTATTCCCCAAATCAGACAATACATTAAAGAGAAAATGGTGTATCCGAAATTGAATTAAGAAGATTACACTAGAAAAAAGATTATACAAAGGTTTTATCAAGGTTCATCCAAATTAAATGCTACCTCATGCAAACAATTTTACTAAATTTGTGACGGCTCATAAGATTTCAAGAATCTCTGATATAACAGAATATATAGCAATAGTAAATAAATTCAAAATCCTAAGTTCATTTATTCCTATTTTATCCCACACTAAAATATGATATGTAAATATATATCGTATTTTCACACTAATCAAATCATCTAAATTGCACTTGCGGAATTCTTGAGCAATATACAAGAAATGATCACCATGGGCAACGTTTGTTTGGAAAGAACCTGATATCACTTTCTCACTTTCTCAATATCTTGATAAATATCTTAAAAAGAAAATGGGGTATCCAAAATTGAATCAATAAGATCACACGGGTTGGGCTGATAAGGCCCGACCCCTCATTTTTTTCTTTATTTTTTTAATTTTCTTTTAAAAAGATAAAAGAAATTTATAATTAAAAATTATAAAAAATTAGGTTTAAAAAAAATGACTTACCTGACCTATAAAATTTAGGTGTCAACAATACTCATAAGATTTACAAGAAATTTAACAATGGTTACAAAATCTTTCAAACAATGCAATGAAAATGTAGTGATGCAAATTAAAGATGACTCACTCTCACCTCAATTCAGGATCCATACTTAAAAAACATGATGCAACCCAAACTGAACATAAATGCCACCGAACACAATCCATCATGTTAATTTCATTTAGCATGCCAAATGGATGGCATCCACCTGTAATGCAAAAGAAAATGATGCCATCCAAACTGAACATATCAATTGCGGTGGTTGGATGACCACTAGGAGGAAGCTCTTCAGGTACTCGCCATTGCAAGGGTTGATAACATGCAAGACAAACATCAATGATCAACACAGAAGTTGTCATGAGCACTTGACGAATAGAAGATCAATATAAGCACTAACGGGCTGCCATACGAACATATTCACAAGGGCATTTAGTGATGCCCATATATGATACCTCTGCGGGTAATGTGTGGCTAATCAAAAATATTTCAAGGTTTAAATTTTGCTGAACAATTCTCAGATGATACAAATGAGAAATTCCTCATACTACATCCCTCACATAATATACAGTAAATAGTATGTATCAAACGAACAATAGATTGGAACCGAGAAGGCACATGATTAACAATCATATTAATTAACGAGATTATGCATTATCTATTCTTTCATATTCTTTGGTATTAAAACATAATAGTGACCTCATCAAATCCAGCAACGTGAGTGAGGGATGACCATTTGCACTCCACAAGTCAACATGCTGCATTCTAATCTTAACATTTTCCAACCTCCTTTTACTTTCATCACGGCACCCAGAAAAATCTGAAGACGCCAAACTTGCATAGATCAAATCATCCAAATTACAACTGCAGAATTCTTGAGCAATATATGAGAAATGATCAATGTGTGTTACTGCATAGTAGCGAACTACGTTCGTGTGTCACTTTCTCAATATCGTGGTCAATATCTAAGTGACCCACAACCAAACTTTTTACAGCCACTTGTTGACCGTCACACACGCTCTCATAAACCATAGTCTCAAATCTTCCCATTCCTATCAATTTTATCGATGATTCGATAATATTATATTTAACATCGATAAAAGGACGATCGTCCTTCTTTCTATTCCTAAATTCAAATAATACATTGCCTAAAGTTTCTTAAACTACTCGTAAATCCTGAAATAGCTGTTCATCAATGTTACCTATTCCCCCTGGTCTCTCTTCCGGCGTACCATTATGAGGTCTTAACTGTGCTCCATTTTTTAGGATGAGTGAGAGCAGGGGAAGAGGCCGCGGGTGAGCTCCTCCTATGAGAGAAGGAGAGAGACCAGGGAAGCCAAGAGGAA
This sequence comes from Melaleuca alternifolia, assembly GCA_019926035.1. Taxonomy (NCBI): domain Eukaryota; kingdom Viridiplantae; phylum Streptophyta; class Magnoliopsida; order Myrtales; family Myrtaceae; genus Melaleuca; species Melaleuca alternifolia. The sequence goes on from JAGKPW010002302.1 coordinate 11,941, forward strand.
GCTGAGTGAAAGAAGGGGAATGTCAAGGGATTTCGCCGGATCTCATTGCACCTTTCACGAGTGACAAAGCGGGAGTAGATAGTGAGAGATGAAAGGGGTTAGCTTGGGAATTTCACCAATTTGAGGTGGTATCACAAATCGAATAAAAGAGATCACACAAGAAAAAAGATGGCGCAAAACCTTTATCCAGTATCACCCAAATTAGGACTACGTCCTCCAAAGTGTGGCTCTTAAATTTGTAATGACAAATGTTGTAAGAATCTCTCATAAAGCATAATATATAACATTGATTAATACTTTATCCCACATAAAAATAGGAAACGTAAATATATATATATCCTATTTCCACACCAATCAAATCATATGAATTGCAACTGCAGGGTTCATGAGGAATATACGAGAAATGATCACCGTGTTCGTGTGGAGAGAACTTATATCACTTTCTCAATATCTTCGTCAACATCAAAATATCACACAACCAAACCATTTTCTAGCCACTTGCTGACCCCCCCGCACGTGTTCTTATAAACCATAGTCTAACGTATTCCCTTTCCTATCCAAATTTTGTTAATGGTTCGATGATATTATATTTGATGCCGATGAAAGGACGATTGTCCTTCATACTATTCCCCAAATCAGAGAATACATTAAAGAGAAAATGGGGTATCCAAAATTGAATCAAGAAGATCACGCCAGAAAAAAAAGATGATGCAAATGTTTCATCAAGGTTCATCCAAATTGGGGCTACGTTATGCAAATAATTTTACTATAT
>JAGKPW010002303.1:0-14901 GCA_019926035.1 Melaleuca alternifolia
GTCCATAGGGATCGAAAGTTAGGCACGAGAACGTAGAGATGCCGGAATACTGTTTACCAAGCAATTTTCATTTTTGTATTTCGTCGTACATAAGTAGTATTCCGTTAATCGGGTCGGGCTCGGGAAATTGCGTTAATTGAGTCGCTTAAAAGCCGGAAGTTGAACACTCTAGACTTCCTTCGAGAAGAGAAATTGAGTCGCTTCAAGTAAAATTGCAATGCGTGACATGACGGGTGCGATCATACCAGCACTAATGCACCGGATCCCATCAGGACTCCGAAGTTAAGCGTGCTTGGGCGAGAGTAGTACTAGGATGGGTGACCTCCTGGGAAGTTCTCGTGTTGCACCCCTCGTTTTCGTTTTCGTTTTTCTATTCTTTTCTTTTTATCCTCACGGATTATTCCGGCCCTGGGGTGTTGGCCTCGAAACGAGCTTTCCGAACATTACTCACGGGCCCCGTGAGTCCATCGGGATCGAAAGTTAGGCACGAGAACGTAGAGACGCGGGAATTCCGTTTACCAAGCAATTTTCATTTTTGTATTCCGTCGTACATAAGTAGTATTCCGTTAATCGAGTCGGGCTCGGAAAATTGCGTTAATTGAGTCGCTTAAAAGCCGGAAGTTGAACACTCTAGACTTCCTTCGAGAAGAGAAAATTAGTCGCTTCAAGTAAATTGGCAATGCGTAACATGACGGGTGCCGTAGTCATACCAGCACTAATGCACCGGATCCCATCAGAACTCCGAAGTTAAGCGTGCTTGGGCTAGAGTAGTACTAGGATGGGTGACCTCCTGGGAAGTCCTCGTGTTGCACCCCTCGTTTTCGTTTTCGGTTTCATTTTTCTATTCTTTTCTTTTTATCCTCACGGATTATTCCGGCCATGGGGTGTTGGCCTCGAAACGAGCTTTCCGAACAGTACTCACGGGCCCCGTGAGTCCATCGGGATCGAAAGTTAGGCACGAGAACGTAGAGACGCGGGAATTCCGTTTACCACGCAATTTTCATTTTTGTATTCCGTCGTACATAAGTAGTATTCCGTTAATCGAGTCGGGCTCGGGAAATTGCGTTAATTGAGTCGCTTAAAAGCCGGAAGTTGAGCACTCTAGACTTCCTTCGAGAAGAGAAATTGAGTCGCTTCAAGTAAATTTGCAATGCATAACATTACAGGTGCGATCATACCAGCACTAATGCACCGGATCCCATCAGAACTCCGAAGTTAAGCGTGCTTGGGCGAGAGTAGTACTAGGATGGGTGACCTCCTGGGAAGTCCTCGTGTTGCACCCATCGTTTTCGTTTTCGTTTTTCTATTCTTTTCTTTTTATCCTCACGGATTATCCCGGCCCTGGGGTGTTGGCCTCGAAACGAGCTTTCCGAACAGTACTCACGGGCCCCGTGAGTCCATCGGGATCGAAAGTTAGGCACGACAACATAGAGACGCGGGAATTCCGTTTACCAAGCAATTTTCATTTTTGTATTCAGTCGTACATGAGTAGTATTCCGTTAATCGAGTCGGGCTCGGGAAATTGGTTAATTGAGTCGCTTAAGAGCGGAAGTTGAACACTCTCGACTTCCTAGAGAGAAGAGAAATGAGGGTCGACTTCAATAAATTGCAATGCGAACATGACGGGTGCGATCACAACAGCACTACGCAACCCGGGTCCCATCAGAACTCCGAAGTTAAGCGTGTTGGGCGAGAGTAGTACTAGGATGGGTGACCTCCTGGGAAGTCCTCGTGTTGCACCCCTCGTTTTCGTTTTCGTTTTTCTATTCTTTTCTTTTTATCCTCCCGGATTATTCCGGCCCTGGGGTGTTGGCCTCGAAACGAGCTTTCCGAACAGTACTCACGGGCCCCGTGAGTCCATCGGGATCGAAAGTTAGGCACGAGAACGTAGAGACGCGGGAATTCCGTTTACCAAGCAATTTTCATTTTGGTATTCCGTCGTACATAAGTAGTATTCCGTTAATCGAGTCGGGCTCGGGAATTTGCGTTAATTGAGTCGCTTAAAAGCCGGAAGTTGAACACTCTAGACTTCCTTAGAGAAGAGAAATTGAGTCGCTTCAAGTAAATTCGCAATGCGTAACATGACGGGTGCGATCATACCAGCACTAATGAACCGGATCCCATCAGAACTCCGAAGTTAAGCGTGCTTGGGCGAGAGTAGTACTAGGATGGGTGACCTCATGGGAAGTCCTCGTGTTGCACCCCTCGTTTTCGTTTTCGTTTTTCTATTCTTTTCTTTTTATCCTCACGGATTATTCCGGCCCTGGGGGGTTGGCCTCGAAACGAGCTTTCCGAACAGTACTCACGGGCCCCGTGAGTCCATTGGGATCGAAAGTTAGGCACGAGAACGTAGAGACGCGGGAATTCCGTTTCCCAAGCAATTTTCATTTTTGTATTCCGTCGTACATAAGTAGTATTCCGTTAATCGAGTCGGGCTCGGGAAATTGCGTTAATTGAGTCGCTTAAAAGCCGAAAGTTGAACACTCTGGACTTCCTTCGAGAAGAGAAATTGAGTCGCTTCAAGTAAATTCGAAATGCGTAACATGACGGGTGCGATCATACCAGCACTAATGCACCGGATCCCATCAGAACTCCGAAGTTAAGCGTGCTTGGGCGAGAGTAGTACTAGGATGGGTGACCTCCTGGGAAGTCCTCGTGTTGCACCACTCGTTTTCGTTTTCGTTTTTCTATTCTTTTCTTTTTATCCTCACGGATTATTCCGGCCCTGGGTGTTGGCCTCGAAACGAGCTTTCCGAACAGTACTCACGGGCCCCGTGAGTCCATCGGGATCGAAAGTTAGGCACGAGAACGTAGAGACGCGGTAATTCCGTTTACCAAGCAATTTTCATTTTTGTATTCCGTCGTACATAAGTAGTATTCAGTTAATCGAGTCGGGCTCGGGAAATTGCGTTAATTGAGTCGCTTAAAAGCCGGAAGTTGAACACTCTAGACTTCCTTCGAGAAGAGAAATTGAGTCGCTTCAAGAAAATTCGCAATGCGTAACATGACGAGTGCGATCATACCAGCACTAATGCACGGATCCCTAAGACTCCGAAGTTTAAGCGGCTTGGCGAGGAGTAGTATAGGTGGGTGGAACTCCTGGGAAAGTCCTCGTTTGCACCCTAGTTTGTTCGTTTCATTTTTCTTTTCTTTCCTTTTTATCCTCACGAATTATTCCGGCCCCGGTTGTTGGCCTCGAAACGAGCTTTCCGAACAGTACTCACGGGCCCCGTGAGTCCCTCGGGATCGAAAGTTAGGCACGAGAACGTAGAGACGCGGGAATTCCGTTTACCAAGCAATTTTCATTTTTGTATTCCGTCGTACATAAGTAGTATTACGTTAATCGAGTCGGGCTCGGGAAATTGCGTTAATTGAGTCGCTTAAAAGCCGGAAGTTGAACACTCTAGACTTCCTTCGAGAAGAGAAATTGAGTCGCTTCAAGTAAATTCGCAATGCGTAACATGACGGGCGCGATCATACCAGCACTAATGCACCGGATCCCATCAGAACTCCGAAGTTAAGCGTGCTTGGGCGAGAGTAGTACTAGGATGGGTGACCTCCTGGGAAGTCCTCGTGTTGCACCCCTCGTTTTCGTTTTCGTTTTTATATTCTTTTCTTTTTATCCTCACGGATTATTCCGGCCCTGGGGTGTTGGCCTCGAAACGAGCTTTCCGAACAGTACTCAGGGGCCCCGTGAGTCCATCGGGATCGAAAGTTAGGCACGAGAACGTAGAGACGCGGGAATTCCGTTTACCAAGCAATTTTCATTTTTGTATTCCGTCGTACAGAAGTAGTATTCCGTTAATCGAGTCGGGCTCGGGAAATTGCGTTAATTGAGTCGCTTAAAAGCCGGAAGTTGAACACTCTAGACTTCCTTCGAGAAGAGAAATGGAGTCGCTTCAAGTAAATTTGCAATGCGTAACATGACGGGTGCGATCATACCAGCACTAATGCACCGGATCCCATCGGAACTCCGAAGTTAAGCGTGCTTGGGCGAGAGTAGTACTAGGATGGGTGACCTCCTGGGAAGTCCTCGTGTTGCACCCCTCGTTTTCGTTTTCGTTTTTCGATTCTTTTCTTTTTATCCTCACGGATTATTCCGGCCCTGGGGTGTTGGCCTCGAAACGAGCTTTCCGAACAGTACTCACGGGCCCCGTGAGTCCATCGGGACCGAAAGTTAGGCACGAGAACGTAGAGACGCGGGAATTCCGTTTACCAAGCAATTTTCATTTTTGTATTTCGTCGTACAAAAGTAGTATTCCATTAATCGAGTCGGGCTCGGGAAATTGCGTTATTTGAGTAGCTTAAAAGCTGGAAGTTGAACACTCTAGACTTCCTTCAAGAAGAGAAATTGAGTCGCTTCAAGTAAATTCGCAATGCGTAACATGACGGGTGCGATCATACCAGCACTAATGCACCGGATCCCATCAGAACTCCGAAGTTAAGCTTGCTTGGGCGAGAGTAGTACTAGGATGGGTGACCTCCTGGGAAGTCCTCGTGTCGCACCCCTCGTTTTCGTTTTCTTTTTTCTATTCTTTTCTTTTAATCCTCACAGATTATTCCGGCCATGGGGTGTTGGCCTCGAAACGAGCTTTCCGAACAGTACTCACGGGCCCCGTGAGTCAATCGGGATCGAAAGTTAGGCACGAGAACGTAGAGACGCGGGAATTCCGTTTACCAAGCAATTTTCATTTTTGTATTTCCTCATACATAAGTAGTATTCCGTCAATCGAGTCGGGCTCGGGAAATTGCGTTAATTGAGTCGCTTAAAAGCCGGAAGTTGAACACTCTAGACTTCCTTCGAGAAGAGAAATTGAGTCGATTCAAGTAAATTTGCAATGCGTAACATGACGGGTGCGATCATACCAGCACTAATGCACGGGATCCCATCAGAACTCCGAAGTTAAGCGTGCTTGGGCGAGAGTAGTACTAGGATGGGTGACCTCCTGGGAAGTTCTCGTGTTGCACCCCTCGTTTTCGTTTTCGTTTTTCTATTCTTTTCTTTTTATCCTCACGGATTATTTCGGCCCTGGGGTGTTGGCCTCGAAACGAGCTTTCCGAACAGTACTCACGGGCCCCGTGAGTCCATCGGGATCGAAAGTTCGGCACGAGAACGTAGAGACGCGGGAATTCCGTTTACCAAGCAATTTTCATTTTTGTATTCCGTCGTACATAAGTAGTATTCCGTTAACCGAGTCGGGCTCGGGAAATTGCGTTAATTGAGTCGCTTAAAAGGCGGAAGTTGAACACTCTAGACTTCCTTCGAGAAGAGAAATTGAGTCGCTTCAAGTAAATTTGCAATGCGTAACATGACGGGTGCGATCATACCAGCACTAATGCACCGGATCCCATCAGAACTCCGAAGTTAAGCGTGCTTGGGCGAGAGTAGTATTAGGATGGGTGACCTCCTGGGAAGTCCTCGTGTTGCACCCCTCGTTTTCGTTTCCGTTTTTCTATTCTTTTCTTTTTATCCTCACGGATTATTCCGGCCCTGGGGTGTTGGCTTCGAAACGAGCTTTCCGAACAGTACTCACGGGCCCCGTGAGTCCATCGGGATCGAAAGTTAGGCACGAGAACGTAGAGACGCGGGAATTTCGTTTACCAATCAATTTTCATTTTTGTATTCCGTCGTACATAAGTAGTATTCCGTTAATCGAGTCGAGCTCGGGAAATTGCGTTAATTGAGTCGCTTAAAAGCCGGAAGTTGAACACTCTAGACTTCCTTCGAGAAGAGAAATTGAGTCGCTTCAAGTAAATTTGCGATGCATAACATGACGGTTGCGATCAAACCAGCACTAATGCACCGGATCCCATCAGAACTCCGAAGTTAAGCGTGCTTGGGCGAGAGTAGTACTAGGATGGGGGACCTCCTGGGAAGTCCTCGTGTTGCACCCCTCGTTTTCGTTTTCGTTTTTCTATTCTTTTCTTTTTATCCTCACGGATTATTCCGGCCCTGGGGTGTTGGCCTCGAAACGAGCTTTCCGAACAGTACTCACGGGCCCCGTGGGTCCATCGGGATCGAAAGTTAGGCACGAGAACGTAGAAACGCGGGAATTATGTTTACCAAGCAATTTTCATTTTTGTATTCCGTCGTACATAAGTAGTATTCCGTTAATCGAGTCGGCCTCGGGAAATTGCGTTAATTGAGTCGCTTAAAAGCCGGAAGTTGAACACTCTAGACTTCCTTCGAGAAGAGAAAGTGAGTCGCTTCAAGTAAATTCGCAATGCGTAACATGACGGGTGCGATCATACCAGCACTAATGCACCGGATCCCATAAGAACTCCGAAGTTAAGCGTGCTTGGGCGAGAGTAGTACTAGGATGGGTGACCTCCTGGGAAGTCCTCGTGTTGCAACCCTCGTTTTCGTTTTCGTTTTTCTATTCTTTTCTTTTTATCCTCACGGATTATTCCGGCCCTGGGGTGTGCCCGGAACGAAGCTTTCGACATACTCACGGGCCCGTGAGGCCAATCGGGACGAATTAGGACGAGACCGTAGAGACGCGGGAATTCCGTTTACCAAGCATGTTCATTTTGTATTCCGTCGTACATAAGTAGTATTCCGTTAAATCGAGTCGGGCTCGGGAAATTGCGTTATGAGTCGCTAAAAGCGGAAGTTAACACTCTAGGACTCTTCGAGAAAGGAAAAATGAGTTCGCTTCACGTAAAATTTGAATGCGTAACATGAAGGTCGATCCATACAGCGTATGCACGGATCATCAGAAAACTCCGAAGTTAAGCGTTTTTGCTTTGGGTTAGCTTATTGCTTATTCCAAATGTTTGTACAGACCTCCCCCCACCCCTGTAGCGAGAGTAGTACTAGGATGGGTGACCTCCTGGGAAGTCCTCGTGTTGCACCCCTCGGTTTCGTTTTCGTTTTTCTATTCTTTTCTTTTTATCCTCACGGATTATTTCGGCCCTGGGGTGTTGGCCTCGAAACGAGCTTTCCGAACAGTACTCACGGGCCCCGTGAGTCCATCGGGATCGAAAGTTAGGCACGAGAACGTAGAGACGCGGGAATTCCGTTTACCAAGCAATTTTCATTTTTGTATTCCTTCGTACATAAGTAGTATTCCGTTAATCGAGTCGGGCTCGGGAAATTGCGTTAATTGAGTCGCCTAAAAGCCGGAAGTTGAACACTCTAGACTTCCTTCGAGAAGAGAAATTGAGTCGCTTCAAGTAAATTTGCAATGCGTAACATGAGGGTGCGATCATACCAGCACTAATGCACCGGATCCCATCAGAACTCCGACGTTGAGCGTGCTTGGGCGAGAGTAGTACTAGGATGGGTGACCTCCTGGGAAGTCCGCGTGTTGCACCCCTCGTTTTCGTTTTCGTTTTTCTATTCTTTTCTTTTTATCCTCACGGATTATTCCGGCCCTGGGGTGTTGGCCTCTAAACGAGCTTTCCGAACAGTACTCACGGGCCCCGTGAGTCCATCGGGATCGAAAGTTAGGCACGAGATCGTAGAGACGCGGGAATTCCGTTTACCAAGCAATTTTCATTTTTGTATTCCGTCGTCCATAAGTAGTATTCCGTTAATCGAGTCGGGCTCGGGAAATTGCGTTAATTGAGTCGCTTAAAAGCCGGAAGTTGAACACTCTAGACTTCCTTCGAGAAGAGAAATTCAGTCGCTTCAAGTAAATTCGCAATGCGTAACATGACGGGTGCGATCATACCAGCACTAATGCACCGGATCCCATCAGAACTCCGAAGTTAAGCGTGCGTGGGCGAGAGTAGTACTAGGATGGGTGACCTCCTGGGAAGTCCTCGTGTTGCACCCCTCGTTTTCGTTTTCGTTTTTCTATTCTTTTCTTTTTATACTCACGGATTATTCCGGCCCTGGGGTGTTGGCCTCGAAACGAGCTTTCGAACAGTACTCACGGGCCCCGTGAGTCCATCGGGATCGAAAGTTAGGCACGAGAACGTAGAGACGCGGGAATTCCGTTTACCAAGCATTTTTCATTTTTGTATTCCGTCGTACATAAGTAGTATTCCGTTAATCGAGTCGGGCTCGGGAAATTGCGTTAATTGAGTCGCTTAAAGGCCGGAAGTTGAACACTCTAGACTTCCTTCGAGAAGAGAAATTGAGTCGCTTCAAGTAAATTTGCAATGCATAACATTAGGGGTGCGATCATACCAGCACTAATGCACCGGATCCCATCAGAACCCCGAAGTTAAGCGTGCTTGGGCGAGAGTAGTACTAGGATGGGTGACCTCCTGGGAAGTCCTCGTGTTGCACCCCTCGTTTTCGTTTTCGGTTTCATTTTTCTATTCTTTTCTTTTTATCCTCACGGATTATTCCGGCCCTTGGGTGTTGGCCTCGAAACGAGCTTTCCGAACAGTACTCACGGGCCCCGTGAGTCCATCGGGATCGAAAGTTAGGCACGAGAACGTAGAGACGCGAGAATTCCGTTTACCAAGCAATTTTCATTTTTGTATTCCGTCGTACATAAGTAGTATTCCGTTAATCGAGTCGGGCTCGGGGAATTGCGTTAATTGAGTCGCTTAAAAGCCGGAAGTTGAACACTCTAGACTTCCTTCGAGAAGAGAAATTGAGTCTCTTCAAGTAAATTTTTGCCAAATCGGCGTAACATGACGGGTGCGATCATACCAGCACTAATGCACCGGATTCCATCAGAACTCCGAAGTTAAGCGTGCTTGGGCGAGAGTAGTACTAGGATGGGTGACCTCCTGGGAAGTCCTCGTGTTGCACCCCTCGTTTTCGTTTTAGTTTTTCTATTCTTTTCTTTTTATCCTCACGGATTATTCCGGCCCTGGGGTGTTGGCCTCGAAACGAGCTTTCCAAACAGTACTCACGGGCCCCGTGAGTCCATCGGGATCGAAAGTTAGGCACGAGAACGTAGAGACGCGGGAATTCCGTTTACCAAGCAATTTTTATTTTTGTATTCCGTCGTACATAAGTAGTATTCCGTTAATCGAGTCGGGCTCGGGAAATTGCGTTAATTGAGTCGCTTAAAAGCCGGAAGTTGAACACTCTAGACTTCCTTCGAGAAGAGAAATTGAGTCGCTTCATGTAAATTTGCAATGCGTGACATGACGGGTGCGATCATACCAGCACTAATGCACCGGATCCCATCAGAATTCCGAAGTTAAGCGTGCTTGGGCGAGAGTAGTACTAGGATGGGTGACCTCCTGGGAAGTCCTCGTGTTGCACCCCTCGTTTTCGTTTTCGTTTTTCTATTCTCTTCTTTTTATCCTCACGGATTATTCCGGCCCTGGGGTGTTGGCCTCGAAACGAGCTTTCCGAACAGTACTCACGGGACCCGTGAGTCCATCGGGATCGAAAGTTAGGCACGAGAACGTAGAGACGCGGGAATTCCGGTTACCAAGCAATTTTCATTTTTGTATTCCGTCGTACATAAGTAGTATTCCGTTAATCGAGTCGGGCTCGGGAAATTGCGTTAATTGAGTCGCTTAAAAGCGGGAAGTTCAACATCTAGATTTCGTTCGAGAAGAGAAATTGAGTCGCTTCAAGTAAAATTGGCAAGCGTAAAATGACGGGTGCGATCATTACAGCATACTCTACGGATCATCAGAACTCCGAAGTTAAGGTGTTGGGCGAGAGTCGTACTAGGATGAGGTGACCTCCGGGGAAGTCCTCGTGTTGACCCTCGTTTCGTTTTCGTTTTTCTATTCTTTCTTTTGTCCTCACGGATATTCCGGACCTGGGGTTGCCTCGAAACGAGCTTTCCGAACAGTACTCACGGGCCTACGTGAGTCCCCCCATCGGGATCAGAACGTAGGAACGATGAACAGCAAGCCACGGACGCGGCATCCGATTACCAAGCAATTTCGTCCTTTGTGAATTCCGTCCGTACATAAGTAGTATTCCGTTAATGAGAGTCGGCTCGCGTTGGGACCAGAACCGGACCTATGAGCATACGAAGAGCGAAACAGTTGCGTTTATTGAGCGCTTCAAAGGCGGAAGTGAAAACTTAGATTACTTCGAGACTGAGAAATTGAGTCGCTTCAAGTAAATTCGCAATGCGTAACATGACGGGTGCGATCATACCAGCACTAATGCACCGGATCCCATCAGAACTAGGAAGTTAAGCGTGCTTGGGCGAGAGTAGAACTAGGATGGGTGACCTCCTGGGAAGTCCTCGTGTTGCACCCCTCGTTTTCGTTTTCGTTTTTCTATTCTTTTCTTTTTATCCTCACGGATTATTCCGGCCCTGGGGTGTTGGCCTCGAAACGAGCTTTCCGAACAGTACTCACGGCCCCCGTGAGTCCATCGGGATCGAAAGTTAGGCACGAGAACGTAGAGACGCGGGGATTCCGTTTACCAAGCAATTTTCATTTTTGTATTCCGTCGTACATAAGTAGTATTCCGTTAATAGAGTCGGGCTCGGGAAATTGCGTTAATTGAGTCGCTTAAAAGCCGGAAGTTGAACACTCTAGACTTCCTTCGAGAAGAGAAATTGAGTCGCTTCAAGTAAATTTGCAATGCGTAACATGACGTGTGCGATCATACCAGCACTAATGCACCGGATCCCATCAGAACTCCGAAGTTAAGCGTGCTTGGGCGAGAGTAGTACTAGGATGCGTGACCTCCTGGGAAGTCCTCGTGTTGCACCCCTCGTTTTCGTTTTCGTTTTTCTATTCTTTTCTTTTTATCCTCACGGATTATTCCGGGCCTGGGGTGTTGGCCTCGAAACGAGCTTTCCGAACAGTACTCACGGGCCCCGTGAGTCCATCGGGGTCGAAAGTTAGGCACGAGAACGTAGAGACGCGGGAATTCCGTTTACCAAGCAATTTTCATTTTTGTATTCCGTCGTACATAAGTAGTATTCCGTTAATCGAGTCGGGCTCGGGAAATTGCGTTAATTGAGTCGCTTAAAAACCGGAAGTTGAACACTCTAGACTTCCTTCGAGAAGAGAAATTGAGTCGCTTCAAGTAAATTTGCAATGCGTAACATGAAGGGTGCGATCATACCAGCACTAATGCACCGGATCCCATCAGAACTCCGAAGTTAAGCGTGCTTGGGCGAGAGTAGTACTAGGATGGGTGACCTCCTGGGAAGTCCTCGTGTTGCACCCCTCTTTTTCGTTTTCGTTTTTCTATTCTTTTCTTTTTATCCTCACGGATTATTCCGGCCCTGGGGTGTTGGCCTGGAAACGAGCTTTCCGAACAGTACTCACGGGCCCCGTGAGTCCATCGGGATCGAAAGGTAGGCACGAGAACGTAGAGACGCGGGAATTCCGTTTACCAAGCAATTTTCATTTTTGTATTCCGTCGTGCATAAGTAGTATTCCGTTAATCGAGTCGGGCTCGGGAAATTGCGTTAATTGAGTCGCTTAAAAGCCGGAAGTTGAACACTCTAGACTTCCTTCGAGAAGGGAAATTGAGTCGCTTCAAGTAAATTTGCAATGCGTAACATGACGGGTGCGATCATACCAGCACTAATGCACCGGATCCCATCAGAACTCCGAAGTTAAGCGTGCTTGGGCGAGAGTAGTACTAGGATGGGTGACCTTCTGGGAAGTCCTCGTGTTGCACCCCTCGTTTTCGTTTTCGTTTTTCTATTCTTTTCTTTTTATCCTCACGGATTATTCCGGCCCTGGGGTGTTGGCATCGAAACGAGCTTTCCGAACAGTACTCACGGGCCCCGTGAGTCCATCGGGATCGAAAGTTAGGCACGAGAACGTAGAGACGCGGGAATTCCGGTTACCAAGCAATTTTCATTTTTGTATTCCGTCGTACATAAGTAGTATTCCGTTAATCGAGTCGGGCTCGGGAAATTGCGTGAATTGAGTCGCTTAAAAGCCGGAAGTTGAACACTCTAGACTTCCTTCGAGAAGAGCAATTGAGTCGCTTCAAGTTAATTTGCAATGCGTAACATGACGGGTGCGATCATACCAGCACTAATGCACCGGATCCCATCAGAACTCCGAAGTTAAGCGTGCTTGTGCGAGAGTAGTACTAGGATGGGTGACCTCCTGGGAAGTCCTCGTGTTGCACCCCTCGTTTTCGTATTCGTTTTTCTATTCTTTTCTTTTTATCCTCACGGATTATTCCGGCCCTGGGGTGTTGGCCTCGAAACGAGCTTTCCGAACAGTCCTCACGGGCCCCGTGAGTCCATCGGGATCGAAAGTTAGGCACGAGAACGTAGAGACGCGGGCATTCCGTTTACCAAGCAATTTTCATTTTTGTATTCCGTCGTAAGAGACGTCGTATTCGTTCTCGAGTCGGGCTCGGGCAATTGCGTATTGAGCGCTCTGTAAAAGCCGGAAGTTGAAACCACTAGACTTCCTCGAGAAGGGAAATGTGAGGGAGATTCAAGAATTGGCACACCGGCCTCCAACCATGACGGGTGCGATCAATACCCCACGCACTACCCATGACGGATCCCATCAGAACTCCGCAGTTCAGCGTGTTGGGGCGCGCGTAGTACTAGGATGGGTGACCTCCTGGGAAGTACTTGGTTGCACCCCTCGTTTTTGTTTTTCTTTTCTTTGCTTTTTTCCCTTACGGATTATTCCGGCCTGGGGTGTTGGCCTCGAAACGAGCTTTCCGAACAGTACTCACGGGCCTCGTGAGTCCATCGGGATCGAAAGTTAGGCACGAGAACGTAGAAACGCGGGAATTACGTTTACCAAGCAATTTTCATTTTTGTATTTCCTCGTACGTAAGTAGTATTCCGTTAATCGAGTCGGGCTCGGGAAATTGCGTTAATTGAGTCGCTAAAAAGCCGGAAGTTGAACACTCTAGACTTCCTTCGAGAAGAGAAATTGAGTCGCTTCAAGTAAATTCGCAATGCGTAACATGACGGGTGCGATCATACCAGCACTAATGCATCGGATCCCATCAGAACTCCGAAGTTTAGCGTGCTTGGGCAAGAGTAGTACTAGTATGGGTGACCTCCTGGGAAGTCCTCGTGTTGCACCCGTCGTTTTAGTTTTTCTTTTCTTTTCTTTTTATCCTCAAGGATTATTCCGGCCAGGGGTGTTGGCCTTGAAACAAGCTTTCCGAACAGTACTCAGGCCGGGAGTCATCGGATCGAATAGTTCGCACGAGAAAGTAGAGACCAGGATTCCGTGTACAAGCAATTGTCTTTTGGATTCGTGTCATAGTAGTATTCCGTTAATCGAGTCGGGCTCGGGAAATTGCGTAAATTGAGTCGCTTAAAAGCCGGAAGTTGAACACTCTAGACTTCCTTCGAGAAGAGAAATTGAGTCGCTTCAAGTAAATTTGCAATGCGTAAAAAGACGGGTGCGATCATACCAGCACTAATGCACCGGATCCAATCAGAACTCCGAAGTTAAGCGTGCTTGGGCGAGAGTAGTACTAGGATGGGTGACCTCCTGGGAAGTCCTCGTGTTGCACCCCTCGTTTTCGTTTTTCTTTTCTTTCCTTTTTATCCTCACGGATTATTCCGGCCCGGGGTGTTGGCCTCGAAACGAGCTTTCCGAACAGTACTCACGGGCCCCGTGAGTCCATCGGGATCGAAAGTTAGGCACGAGAACGTAGAGACGCGGGAATTCCGTTTACCAAGCAATTTTCATTGTTGTATTCCGTCGTACATAAGTAGTATTCCGTTAATCGAGTCGGGCTCGGGAAATTGCGTTAATTGAGTCGCTTAAAAGCCGGAAGTTGAACATTCTAGACTTCCTTCGAGAAGAGAAATTGAGTCGCTTCAAGTAAATTGGCAACGCGTAACATGACGGGTGCGATCATACCATGACTAATGCACCGGATCCCATCAGAACTCCGAAGTTAAGCGTGCTTGGGCGAGAGTAGTACTAGGATGGGTGACCTCCTGGGAAGTCCTCGCGTTGCACCCCTCGTTTTCGTTTTCGTTTTTCTATTCTTTTCTTTGTATCCTCACGGATTATTCCGGCCCTGGGGTGTTGGCCTCGAAACGAGCTTTCCGAACAGTACTCACGGGGCCCGTGAGTCCATCGGGATCGAAAGTTAGGCACGAGAACGTAGAGACGCGGGAATTCCGTTTACCAAGCAATTTTCATTTTTGTATTCCGTCGTACATAAGTAGTATTGCGTTAATCGAGTCGGGCTCGGGAAATTGCGTTAATTGAGTCGCTTAAAAGCCGGAAGTTGAACACTCTAGACTTCCTTTGAGAAGAGAAATTGAGTCGCTTCAAGTAAATTCGCAATGCGTAACATGACGGGTGCGATCATACCAGCACTAATGCCCCGGATCCCATCAGAACTCCGAAGTTAAGCGTGCTTGGGCGAGAGTAGTACTAGGATGGGTGACCTCCTGGGAAGTCCTCGTGTTGCACCCATCGTTTTCGTTTTCGTTTTTCTATTCTTTTCTTTTTATCCTCACGGATTATTCCGGCCCTGGGGTGTTGGCCTCGAAACGCGCTTTCCGAACAGTACTCACGGGCCCCGTGAGTCCATCGGGATCGAAAGTTAGGAGGCACGAGAACGTAGAGACGCGAAAATTCCGTTTACCAAGCAATTTTCATTTTTGTATTCCGTCGTACATAAGTAGTATTCCGTTAATCGAGTCGGGCTCGGGAAATTGCGTTAATTGAGTGGCTTAAAAGCCGGAAGTTGAACACTCTAGACTTCCTTCGAGAAGAGAAATTGAGTCGCTTCAAGTAAATTTGCGATGCGTAACATGACGGGTGAGATCATACCAGCACTAATGCACCGGATCCCATCAGAACTCCGAAGTTAAGCATGCTTGGGCGAGAGTAGTACTAGGATGGGTGACCTCCTGGGAAGTCCTCGTGTTGCACCCCTCGTTTTCGTTTTCGTTGTTCTATTCTTTTCTTTTTATCCTCACGGATTATTCCGGCCCTGGGGTGTTGGCCTCGAAACGAGCTTTCAGAACAGTACTCACGGGCCCCGTGAGTCCATCGGGATCGAAAGTTAGGCACGAGAACGTAGAGACGGGGGAATTCCGTTTA
>JAGKPW010002304.1:0-21572 GCA_019926035.1 Melaleuca alternifolia
ATTCTTTTCTTTTTATCCTCACGGATTATTCCGGCCCTGGGGTGTTGGCCGCGAAACGAGCTTTCCGAACAGTACTCACGGGCCCCGTGAGTCCATCGGGATCGAAAGTTAGGCACGAGAACGTAGAGACGCGGGAATTCCGTTTACCAAGCAACTTTCATTTTTGTATTCCGTCGTACATAAGTAGTATTCCGTTAATCGAGTCGGGCTCGGGAACTTGCGTTAATTGAGTCGCTTAAAAGCTGGAAGTTGAACACTCTAGACTTCCTTCGAGAAGAGAAATTGAGTCGCTTCAAGTAAATTTGCAATGCGTAACATGACGGGTACGATCATACCAGCACTAATGCACCGGATCCCATCAGAACTCCGAAGTTAAGCGTGCTTGGGCGAGAGTAGTACTAGGATGGGTGACCTCCTGGGAAGTCCTCGTGTTGCACCCCTCGTTTTCGTTTTCGTTTCTCTATTCTTTTCTTTTTATCCTCACGGATTATTCCGGCCCTGGGGTGTTGGCCTCGAAACGAGCTTTCCGAACAATACTCACGGGCCCCGTGAGTCCATCGGGATCGAAAGTTAGGCACGAGAAGTAGAGACGGGGGGATTCCGTTTAACCAAGCAATTTTCATGTGTATTCCGCGTACATAAGTAGTATTCCGTTAATCGAGGTCGGGCCGGGCAATTGCGTTAATTGAGTCGCTTAAAAGCGGAAGTTGAACACTCTAGACTTCCTTCGAGAAGAGAAATTGAGTCGCTTCAAGTAAATATTGCACTGCGTAACAGAAGGGTGGTGCGAATCATATCCAGGCACTAATGCACCGGATCCCATCGAACTCGAAGTAAGCGTGCTTGGGCGAGAGTAGTTACTAGGATGGGTGACCTCCTGGGAAGTCCTACGTGTTGCACCCCGTTTGCGTTTTTATTCTTCTTTTTTACTCACGGATACGCATTCCGGCCCTGGGGTGTTGGCCTCGAAACGAGCTTTCCGAACAGTCCTCACGGGCCCCGTGAGTCCATCGGGATCGAAAGTTAGGCACGAGAACGTAGAGACGCGGGAATTCCGTTTACCAAGCAATTGTCATTTTTGTATTCCGTCGTACATAAGTAGTATTCCGTTAATCGAGTCGGGCTCGGGAAATTGCGTTAATTGAGTCGCTTAAAAGCCGGAAGTTGAACACTCTAGACTTCCTTCGAGAAGAGAAATTGAGTCGCTTCAAGTAAATTTGCAATGAGTAACATGACGGGTGCGATCATACCAGCACTAATGCACCGGATCCCATCAGAACTCAGAAGTTAAGCGTGCTTGGGCGAGAGTAGTACTAGGATGGGTGACCTCCTGGGAAGTCCTCGTGTTGCACCCCTCGTTTTCGTTTTCGTTTTTTTATTCTTTTCTTTTTATCCTCACGGATTATTCCGGCCCTGGGGTGTTGGCCTCGAAACGTAGTTGTCCGAACAGTCTACTCACGGTGCGCCCCGTGGGTCCATCGGGATCGAAAGTAGGCACGAGAACGTAGAAACGGCGGAATTCCGTTTACAAGCAATTTTTATTTTTGTAATTCCGTCGTACATAAGTAGTATTCCGTTAATCGAGTCGGGCTGCCGGGAATTGCGTAATTGAGTCGGCTTAACGCCGGAAGTTGAAACCACTCTAGACTTCTTGAGGAAGAGGAAATTGAGGCGCTTCAAGTAAATTCGCAATGCGTAACATGACGGGTCCGATCATACAAGCACTAATGCACCGGATCCCATCAGAACTCCGAAGTTAAGCGTGCTTGGGCGGGAGTAGTACTAGGATGGGTGACCTCCTGGGAAGTCCTCGTGTTGCACCCCTCGTTTTCGTTTGCGTTTTTCTATTCTTTTCTTTTTATCCTCACGGATTATTCCGGCCCTGGGGTGTTGGCCTCGAAACGAGCTTTCCGAACAGTACTCACGGGCCCCGTGAGTCCATAGGGATCGAAAGTTAGGCACGAGAACGTAGAGACGCGGGAATTCCGTTTACCAAGCAATTTTCATTTTTGTATTCCGTCGTACATAAGTAGTATTCCGTTAATCGAGTCTGGCTCGGGAAATTGCGTTAATTGAGTCGCTTAAAAGCCGGAAGTTGAACACTCTAGACTTCCTTCGAGAAGAGAAATTGAGTCGCTTCAAGTAAATTTGCAATGCGAAACATGACGGGTGCGATCATACCAGCACTAATGCACCGGATCCCATCAGAACTCCGAAGTTAAGCGTGCTTGGGCGAGAGTAGTACTAGGATGGGTGACTTTCTGGGAAGTCCTCGTGTTGCACCCCTCGTTTTCGTTTTCGTTTTTCTATTCCTTTCTTTTTATCCTCACGGATTATTCCGGCCCTGGGGTGTTGGCCTCGAAACGAGCTTTCCGAACAGTACTTACGGGCCCCGTGAGTCCATCGGGATCGAAAGTTAGGCACGAGAACGTAGAGACGCGGGAATTCCGTTTACCAAGCAATTTTCAGTTTTGTATTCCGTCGTACATAAGTAGTTCCGTTTATCGAGTCGGGCTCGGGAAATTGCGTTAATTGAGCGCTTTTAAAAGCCGGAAGTTGAACACCTAGACTTCCTTCGAGAAGAGGAAATTGAGTCGCTTCAAGTTAAAATTTGCAATGCGTAACATGGACGGGTGCCCGACGCCTCACCCAGCACTAATGCACAGATCCCATCAGGAACTCCGAAGTTAGCGTGGTGGGCTGAGTCGTAGTAACTAGGAGGGTGACCTCCTGAAATCTCGGGTTGCCAAACCCCCGTTATCGTTTTCGTTTTTCGATCTTTCTTTTTATCCTAACGGATTATTCCGGCCCTGGGGTGTTGGCTCGAAAGACCAAGCTTTTCCGAAAACAGTATCCACGGGCCCCGTCGGGGTCCATCGGATCGAAAAAAGTTAGGCACGAGAACGTAGAGACGCGGGCATTCCGTTTACCAAGCAATTTTCATTTTGTATTCCGTCGTACATAAGTAGTATTCCGTTAATCGAGTCGGGCTCGGGAAATTGCGTTAATTGAGTCGCTTAAAAGCCGGAAGTTAAACACTCTAGACTTCCTTCGAGAAGAGAAATTGAGTCGCTTCAAGTAAATTCGCAATGCGTAACATGACGGGTGCGATCATACCAGCACTAATGCACCGGATCCCATCAGAACTCCGAAGTTAAGAGTGCTTGGGCGAGAGTAGTACTAGGATGGGTGACCTCCTGGGAAGTCCTCGTGTTGCACCCCTCTTTTTCGTTTTCGTTTTTCTATTCTTTTCTTTTTATCCTCACGGATTATTCCGGCCCTGGGGTGTTGGCATCGAAACGAGCTTTCCGAACAGTACTCACGGGCCCCGTGAGTCCATCGGGATTGAAAGTTAGGCTCGAGAACGTAGAGACGCGGGAATTCCATTTAGCAAGCAATTTATTTTGATTCCGTAGTACATAAGTAGTATTCCGTTAATCGAGTCGGGCTCGGGAAATTGCGTTAATTGAGTCGCTTAAAGGCCGGAAGTTGAACACTCTAGACTTCCTTCGAGAAGAGAAATTGAGTCGCTTCAAGTAAATTTGCAATGCATAACATGACGGGTGCGATCATTACAGCACTAATGCACCGGATCCCATCATAACTCTGAACTTAAGCGTGCTTGGGGGAGAGTAGTACTAGGATGGGTGACCTCCTGGGAAGTCCTCGTGTTGCACCCCTCGTTTTCGTTTTCGTTTTTCTATTCTTTTCTTTTTATCCTCACGGATTATTCGGCCCTGGGGTGTTGGCCTCGAAACGAGCTTTCCGAACAGTACTCACGGGCCCCGTGAGTCCATCGGGATCGAAAGTTAGGCACGAGAACGTAGAGACGCGGGAATTCCGTTTACCAAGCAATTTTCATCTTTGTATTCCGTCGTACATAAGTAGTATTCCGTTAATCGAGATCGGGCTGGGAATGCGTTAATTGAGTCGCTAAAAGCCGGGAAGTTGAACACTCTAGACTTCCTTTCGAGAAGAGAAATTGAGGCGCTTCCAAGTAAATTGAAAGGCGTAACATGACGGGTGGATCTAACAGAACTAATGCACCGGATCCCATCAGACTCCGAAGTTAGCGTGCCTTGGGAGAGTATAATAGGATGGTGACCTCCTGGGAAGTCATCGTGTTGCACCCCTCGTTTTTAGTTTTCGTTTTTCTATTCTGTCTTTTATCCCCGGGATTATTTCCGGCCCTGGGGTTTTGCCTCGAAACGAGCTTTCGACAGTATCAACGCGGCCACGTGAGCCATCGAGGATCGAAGTTAGGCACGAGAACGTTAGAAGACGCGGAAATTCCGTTTACCAAGCAATTTTCTTTTGTATTCCGTCGTACATACGTAGTATTCCGTTAATCGAGTCGGGCTCGGGAAATGGAGGTTAATTGAGTCGCTTAAAGCGGAAGTTGAAACCCTTAGACTTCCGTTCGAGAAGAGAAATTGAGTCGCTTCAAGTAAATTTGCAATGCGTAACATGCGGGTGCGATCCATACCAGCACTAATGCACCGGATCCCATCAGAACTCCGAAGTTAAGCGTGCTTGGGCGAGAGTAGTACTAGGATGGGTGACCTCCTGGGAAGTACTCGTGTTGCACCCCTCGTTTTCGTTTTCGTTTTTCTATTCTTTTCTTTTTATCCTCACGGATTAATCCGGCCCTGGGGTGTTGGCCTCGAAACGAGCTTTCCGAACAGTACTCACGGGCCCCGTGAGTCCATCGGGATCGAAAGTTAGGCGCGAGAACGTAGAGACGCGGGAATTCCGTTTACCAAGCAATTTTCATTTTTGTATTCCGGCGTACATAAGTAGTATTCCGTTAATCGAGTCGGGCTCGGGAAATTGCGTTAATTGAGTCGCTTAAAAGCCGGAAGTTGAACACTCTAGACTTCCTTCGAGAAGAGAAATTGAGTCGCTTCAAGTAAAATTGCAATGCGTAACATGACGGGTGCGATCATACCAGCACTAATGCACCGGATCCCATCAGAACTCCGAAGTTAAGCGTGCTTGGGCGAGAGTAGTACTA
Organism: Melaleuca alternifolia; assembly: GCA_019926035.1. Classification (NCBI taxonomy): domain Eukaryota; kingdom Viridiplantae; phylum Streptophyta; class Magnoliopsida; order Myrtales; family Myrtaceae; genus Melaleuca; species Melaleuca alternifolia. Next base: position 5,015 of record JAGKPW010002304.1, read on the forward strand.
GGATGGGTGACCTCCTGGGACGTCCTCGTGTTGCACCCCTCGTTTTCGTTTTCGTTTTTCTATTCTTTTCTTTTTATCCTCACGGAGTATTCCGGCCCTGGGGTGTTGGCCTCGAAACGAGCTTTCCGAACAGTACTCACGGGGCCCGTGAGTCCATCGGGATCGAAAGTTAGGCACGAGAACGTAGAGACGCGGGAATTCAGTTTACCAAGCAATTTTCATTTTTGTATTCCGTCGTACATAAGTAGTATTCTGTTAATCGAGTCGGGCTCGGGAAATTGCGTTGATTGAGTCGCTTAAAAGCCGGAAGTTGAACACTCTAGACTTCCTTCGAGAAGAGAAATTGAGTCGCTTCAAGTAAATTTGCAATGCGTAAACATGACGGGTGCGATCATACCAGCACAATGAAGGATCCTATCAGAAAACTCAGAAGTTAAGCGTGCTGGGCGGAGAAGTAGTACTAGGATGGGTGAACCTCCTTGGAAGTAACGTGTTTGCACCCCGCGTTTTCGTTTCGTTTTTCTATCTTTTCTTTTTTATCCTCACGGTCTATTCCGGCCCTGGGGTGTTGGACTCGAAACGAGCTTTCCGAAACAGTACTCACGGGGCCCGTGAGTCCATTGCGGGATCGAAAGTTTAGCAAGAGAACGTAGAGGAAGCGGGAATTCCGTTTACCAAGCCAATTTTCATTTTGTATTCCGCGGACATAGTAGTATTCGGTATCGAGTCGGGCTCGGGAAATTGCGTTAATTGAGTCGCTTAAAAGGCGGAAGTTGAACACTCTAGACTTCCTTCGAGAAGAGAAATTGAGTCGCTTCCAGTAAATTTGCAATGCATAATGTGACGGGTGCGATCATACCAGCACTAATGCACCGGATCCCATCAGAACTCCGAAGTTAAGCGTGCTTGGGCGAGAGTAGTACTAGGATGGTTGACCTCCTGGGAAGTCCTCGTGTTGCACCCCTCGTTTTCGTTTTCGTTTTTCTATTCTTTTCTTTTTATCCTCACGGATTATTCCGGCCCTGTGAGTCCATCGGGATCGAAAGTTAGGCACGAGAACGTAGAGACGCGGGAATTCTGTTTACCAAGCAATTTTCATTTTTGTATTCCGTCGTACATAAGTAGTATTACGTTAATCGAGTCGGGCTCGGGAAATTGCGTTAATTGAGTCGCTTAAAAGCCGGAAGTTGAACACTCTAGACTTCCTTCGAGAAGAGAAATTGACTCGCTTCAAGTAAATTTGCAATGCGTAACATGACGGGTGCGATCATACCAGCACTAATGCACCGGATCCCATCAGAACTCCGAAGTTAAGCATGCTTGGGCGAGAGTAGTACTAGGATGGGTGACCTCCTGGGAAGTCCTCGTGTTGCACCCCTCGTTTTCGTTTCGTTTTTCTATTCTTTTCTTTTTATCCTCACGGATTATTCCGGCCCTGGGGTGTTGGCCTCGAAACGAGCTTTCCGAACAGTACTCACGGGCCCCGTGAGTCCATCGGGATCGAAAGATAGGCACGAGAACGTAGAGACGCGGGAATTACGTTTACCACGCAATTTCATTTTTTGTATTCCTGTACATAAGTAGTATTCCGTTAATCGAGTCGGGTCGGGAAAAAAAAAAATTGCGTTATTGAGTCGCTAAAAGCGAGAAGTGAACACTCTAGACTTTCCTTCGAGAAGAGACTTGAGTTCGCTTCAAGTAAATTTGCAATGTAACATGACGGGTGCGATCATACCAGCACTAAGTGAAACCGGAGCCCATCAGAAGCTCGAAGAGGTAAGCGTGGGTGCTTGGCGGAGAGTAGTACTAGGATGGGTGACCTTCCTGGGAAGTCCTCGTGTTGCATCCCTGATTTCGTTTTTCTATTCTTTTCTTTTTATCCTCACGGGATGATTCGGCCCTGTGAGTCCATCCGGGATCGAAAGGTTAGGCACGGAGGAACCGTAGCGACGCGGAATTCCGGTTTACCCAGCAATTTCATTGTGTATTCCGTCGTACATAAGTAGTATTCCGTTAATCGAGTCGGGCTCGGGAAATTGCGTTAATTGAGTCGCTTTAAAGCCGGAAGTTGAACACTCTAGACTTCCTTCGAGAAGAGAAATTGAGTCGCTGCAAGTAAATTCGCAATGCGTAACATGACGGGTGCGATCATACCAGCACTAATGCACCGGATCCCATCAGAACTACGAAGTTAAGCGTGCTTGGGCGAGAGTAGTACTAGAATGGGTGACCTCCTGGGAAGTCCTCGTGTTGCACCCCTCGTTTTCGTTTTCGTTTTGCTATTCTTTTCTTTTTATCCTCACGGATTATTCCGGCCCTGGGGTGTTGGCCTCGAAACGAGCTTTCCGAACAGTACTCACGGGCCCCGTGAGTCCAACGGGATCGAAAGTTAGGCACGAGAACGTAGAGACGCGGGAATTCCGTTTACCAAGCAATTTTCATTTTTGTATTCCGTCGTACATAAGTAGTATTCCGTTAATGGAGTCGGGCTCGGGAAATTGCGTTAATTGAGTCGCTTAAAAGCCGGAAGTTGAACACTCTAGACTTCCTTCGAGAAGAGAAATTGAGTCGCTTCAAGTAAATTTGCAATGCGTAACCTGACGGGTGCGATCATACCAGCACTAATGCACCGGATCCCATCAGAACTCCGAAGTTAAGCGTGCTTGGGCGAGAGTAGTACTAGGATGGGTGACCTCCTGGGAAGTTCTCGTGTTGCACCCCTCGTTTTCGTTTTCGTTTTTCTATTCTTTTCTTTTTATCCTCACGGATTATTCCGGCCCTGGGGTGCTGGCCTCGAAACGAGCTTTCCGAACAGTACTCACGGGCCCCGTGAGTCCATCGGGATCGAAAGTTAGGCACGAGAACGTAGAGACGCGGGAATTCCGTGTACCAAGCAATTTTCATTTTTGTATTCCGTAGACATAAGTAGTATTCCGTTTAATCGAGGCGGGCTGGCTCGGGAACATTGCGTTATTGAGTCGCTTTTAAAAAAGCCGGAAAGTGAACATCTAGACTCCTTCGAGAAGAGAAAGAGACATTGAGTCGCTTCAAGTAAATTTGCAATGCGTAACATGACGGGTGCGATCATACCAGCACTAATGCACCGGATCCCATCAGAACTCCGAAGTTAGGCGTGCTTGGGCGAGAGTAGTACTAGGATGGGTGACCTCCTGGGAAGTCCTCGTGTTGCACCCCTCGTTTTCGTTTTCGTTTTTCTATTCTTTTCTTTTTATCCTCACGGATTATTCAGGCCCTGGGGTGTTGGCCTCGAAACGAGCTTTCCGAACAGTACTCACGGGCCCGGTGAGTCCATCGGGATCGAAAGTTAGGCACGAGAACGTAGAGACGCGGGAATTCCGTTTACCAAGCAATTTGCATTTTTGTATTCCGTCGTACCGAAGTAGTATTCCGTTAATCGAGTCGGGCTCGGGAAAATTGCGTTAATTGAGGCGTTAAAGAAGCGGGAAGTGAACACTCTAGACTCCTTCGAGAAGGAGAAATTGAGTAGGATTCAAAGTAAATTGCAATGCGTAAACATGACGGGTGCGATCATACCGCACTAAGGGCACCGGATCCCATCAGAACTCCGAAGTTAAGCGTGCTTGGGCGAGAGCAGTACTAGGATGGGTGACCTCCTGGGAAGTCCTCGTGTTGCACCCCTCGTTTTCGTTTTCGTTTTTCTATTCTTTCCTTTTTATCCTCACGGATTATTCCGGCCCTGGGGTGTTGGCCTCGAAACGAGCTTTCGAACAGTACTCACGGGCCCCGTGAGTCCATCGGGATCGAAAGTTAGGCACGAGAACGTAGAGACGTGGGAATTCCGTTTACCAAGCAATTTTCATTTTTGTATTCCGTCGTACATGAGTAGTATTTCGTTAATCGAGTCGGGCTCGGGAAATTGCGTTAATTGAGTCGCTTAAAAGCCGGAAGTTGAACACTCTAGACTTCCTTCGAGAAGAGAAATTGAGTCGCTTTAAGTAAATTTGCAATGCGTAACATGACGGGTGCGATCATACCAGCACTAATGCACCGGATCCCATCAGAACTCCGAAGTTAAGCGTGCTTGGGCGAGAGTAGTACTAGGATGGGTGACCTCCTGGGAAGTCCTCGTGTAGCACCCCTCGTTTTCGTTTTCGTTTTTCTATTCTTTTCTTTTTATCCTCACGGATTATTCCGGCCCTGGGGTGTTGGCCTCGAAACGAGCTTTCAGAACAGTACTCACGGGCCCCGTGAGTCCATCGGGATCGAAAGTTAGGCACGAGAACGTAGAGACGCGGGAATTCCGTTTACCAAGCAATTTTCATTTTTGTATTCCGTCGTACATAAGTAGTATTCCGTTAATCGAGTCGGGCTCGGAAAATTGCGTTAATTGAGTCGCTTAAAAGCCGGAAGTTGAACACTCTAGACTTCCTTCGAGAAGAGAAATTGAGTCGCTTCAAGTAAATTCGCAATGCGTAACATGACGGGTGCGATCATTCCAGCACTAATGCACCGGATCCCATCAGAACTCCGAAGTTAAGCGTGATTGGGCGAGAGTAGTACTAGGATGGGTGACCTCCTGGGAAGTCCTCGTGTTGCACCCCTCATTTTCGTTTTCGTTTTTCTATTCTTTTCTTTTTATCCTCACGGATTATTCCGGCCCTGGGGTGTTGGCCTCGAAACGAGCTTTCCGAACAGTACTCACGGGCACCGTGAGTCCATCGGGATCGAAAGTTAGGCACGAGAACGTAGAGACGCGGGAATTCCGTTTACCAAGCAATTTTCATTTTTGTATTCCGTCGTACATAAGTAGTATTCCGTTAATCGAATCGGGCTCGGGAAATTGCGTTAATTGAGTCGCTTAAAAGCCGGAAGTTGAACACTCTAGACTTCCTTCGAGAAGAGAAATTGAGTCGCTTCAAGTATATTTGCAATGCGTAACATGACGGGTGCGATCATACCAGCACTAATGCACCGGATCCCATTAGAACTCCGAAGTTAAGCGTGCTTGGGCGAGACTTGTACTAGGATGGGTGACCTCCTGGGAAGTCCTCGTGTTGCACCCCTCGTTTTCGTTTTCGGTTTCATTTTTCTATTCTTTTCTTTTTATCCTCACGGATTATTCCGGCCCTGGGGTGTTGGCCTCGAAACGAGCTTTCCGAACAGTACTCACGGGCCCCGTGAGTTCATCGGGATCGAAAGTTAGGCACGAGAACGTAGAGACGCGGGAATTCCGTTTACCAAGCAATTTTCATTTTGGTATTCCGTCGTACATAAGTAGTATTCCGTTAATCGAGTCGGGCTCGGGAAATTGCGTTAATTGAGTCGCTTAAAAGCCGGAAGTTGAACACTCTAGACTTCCTTCGAGAAGAGAAATTGAGTTGCTTCAAGTAAATTTGCAATGCATAACATGATGGGTGCGATTAAACCAGCACTAATGCACCGGATCCCATCAGAACTCCGAAGGTAAGCGTGCTTGGGCGAGAGTAGTACTAGGATGGGTGACCTCCTGGGAAGTCCTCGTGTTGCACCCATCGTTTTCGTTTTCGTTTTTCTATTCTTTTCTTTTTATCCTCACGGATTAGAGTCAGGCCCGTGGTCCCTTGGGATCGAAAGTTAGGCACGAGAACGTAGAGACGCGGGAATTCCGTTTACCAAAGCAATTTGTCATTTTGTAATTCCGTCGTACTTAAAGTAGTATTCCGTTTAATCGAGTCGGGCTGGGAAATGCGTTAATTGGTCGCTTACAAGCCGGAAGTGAAACACTCTAGACTTCTTCGAGAAGAGAAATTGAGTCGCTTCAAGTAAAATCGCAATGCGTAACATGACGGGTGCGATCATACCAGCACTAATGCACCGGATCCCATCAGAACTCCGAAGTTAAGCGTGCTTGGGCGAGAGTCGTACTAGGATGGGTGACCTCCTGGGAAGTCCTCGTGTTGCACCCCTCGTTTTCGTTTTTCGTTTTTCTTTTCTTTTTATCCTCACGGATTATTCCGGCCCTGGGGTGTTGGCCTCGAAACGAGCTTTCCGAACAGTACTCACGGGCCCCGTGAGTCCATCGGGATCGAAAATTAGGCACGAGAACGTAGAGACGCGGGAATTCCGTTTACCAAGCAATTTTCATTTTTGTATTCCGTCGTACATAAGTATTATTCCGTTAATCGAGTCGGGCTCGGGAAATTGCGTTAATTGAGTCGCTTAAAAGCCGGAAGTTAAACACTCTAGACTTCCTTCGAGAAGAGAAATTGAGTCGCTTCAAGTAAATTCGCAATGCGTAACATGGCGGGTGCGATCATACCAGCACTAATGCACCGGATCCCATCAGAACTCCGAAGTTAAGCGTGCTTGAGCGAGAGTAGTACTAGGATGGGTGACCTCCTGGGAAGTCCTCGTGTTGCACCCCTCGGTTTCGTTTTCGTTTTTCTATTCTTTTCTTTTTATCCTCACGGATTATTCCGGCCCTGGGGTGTTGGCCTCGAAACAAGCTTTCCGAACAGTACTCACGGGCCCCGTGAGTCCATCGGGATCGAAAGTTAGGCACGAGAACGTACAAATGCGGGAATTCCGTTTACCAAGCAATTTTCATTTTTGTATTTCGTCATACATAAGTAGTATTCCGTTAATTGAGTCGGGCTCGGGAAATTGCGTTAATTGAGTCGCTTAAAAGCCGGAAGTTGAACACTCTAGACTTCCTTCGAGAAGAGAAATTGAGTCGCTTCAAGTAAATTTGCAAAGCGTAACATGACGGGTGCGATCATACCAGCACTAATGCACCGGATCCCATCAGAACTCCGAAGTTAAGCGTGCTTGGGCGAGAGTAGTACTAGGATGGGTGACCTCATGGGAAGTCCTCGTGTTGCACCCCTCGTTTTCGTTTTCGTTTTTCTATTCTTTTCTTTTTATCCTCACGGATTATTCCGGCCCTTGGGTGTTGGCCTCGAAACGAGCTTTCCGAACAGTACTCACGGGCCCCGTGAGTCCATCGGGATCGAAAGTTAGGCACGAGAACGTAGAGACGCGGGAATTCCGTTTACCAAGCAATGTTCATTTTTGTATTCCGTCGTACAAAGGAGGATTACGTTAATCGAGTCGGGCTCGGGAAATGCGTAATTGAGTGCTTAAAAAAGCGGGAAGTGAACACTCGAGACTTCATGCGAGAAGAGTGATCTTGAGTCGCTCAAAGTAAATTGGCAATGCGTAACATGACGTGTGCGATCATACCAGCACTAATGCACCGGATCCCATCAGAACTCCGAAGTTAAGCGTGCTTGGGCGAGAGTAGTACTAGGATGGGTGACCTCCGGGGAAGTCCTCGTGTTGCACCCCTCGTTTGCGTTTTCGTTTTTCTATTCTTTTCTTTTTATCCTCACGGATTATTCCGGCCCTGTGCGTCCATTGGGATCGAAAGTTAGGCACGAGAACGTAGAGAGACGCGGAATTACGGTTACCAAGCAATTTTCATTTTTGTATTCCGTCGTACATCAGTAGTATTCCGTTAATCGAGTCGGGCTCGGGAAATTGCGTTAATTGAGTCGCTTAAAAGCCGGAAGTTGAACACTTTAGACTTCCTTCGAGAAGAGAAATTGAGTCGCTTCAAGTAAATTCGCAATGCGTAACATGACGGGTGCGATCATACCAGCACTAATGCACCGGATACCATCAGAACTCCGAAGTTAAGCGTGCTTGGGCGAGAGTAGTACTAGGATGGGTGACCTCCTGGGAAGTCCTCGTGTTGAACCCCTCGTTTTCGTTTTCGTTTTTCTATTCTTTTCTTTTTATCCTCACGGATTATTCCGGCCCTGGGGTGTTGGCCTCGAAACGCGCTTTCCGAACAGTACTCACGGGCCCCGTGAGTCCATCGGGATCGAAAGTTAGGCACGAGAACGCGTCGAGCGCGGGGGGAAGGAAGGGGGAGGGGAGGGCGGGAATTCCGTTTACCAAGCAATTTTCATTTTTTTATTCCGTCGTACATAAGTAGTATTCCGTTAATCGAGTCGGGCTCGGGAAATTGCGTTAATTGAGTCGCTCAAAAGCCGGAAGTTGAACACTCTAGACTTCCTTCGAGAAGAGAAATTGAGTCGCTTCAAGTATATTTGCAATGCGTAACATGACGGGTGCGATCATACCAGCACTAATGCACCGGATCCTATCAGAACTCCGAAGTTAAGCGTGCTTGGGCGAGAGTAGTACTAGGATGGGTGACCTCCTTGGAAGTCCTCGTGTAGCACCCCTCGTTTTCGTTTTCGTTTTTCTATTCTTTTCTTTTTATCCTCACGGATTATTCCGGCCCTGGGGTGTTGGCCTCGAAACGAGCTTTCCGAACAGTACTCACGGGCCCGTGAGTCCATCGGGATCGAAAGTTAGGCACGAGAACGTAGAGACGCGGGAATTCCGTTTACCAAGCAATTTTCATTTTTGTATTCCGTCGTACATAAGTAGTATTCCGTTAATGGAGTCGGGCTCGGGAAATTGAGTTAATTGAGTCGCTTAAAAGCCGGAAGTTGAACACTCTAGACTTCCTTCGAGAAGAGAAATTGAGTCGCTTCAAGTAAATTTGCAATGCGTAACTTGACGGGTGCGATCATACCAGCACTAATGCACCGGATCCCATCAGAACTCCGAAGTTAAGCGTGCTTGGGCGAGAGTAGTACTAGTACTAGGATGGGTGACCTCCTGGGAAGTCCTGGTGTTGCACCCCTCGTTTTCGTTTTCGTTTTTCTATTCTTTTCTTTTTATCCTCAAGGATTATTCCGGCCCTGGGGTGTTGGCCTCGAAACGAGCTTTCCGAACAGTACTCACGGGCCCCGTGAGTCCATCGGGATCGAAAGTTAGGCACGAGAACGAAGAGACGCGGGAATTCCGTTTACCAAGCAATTTTCATTTTTGTATTCCGTCGTACATAAGTAGTATTCCGTTAATCGAGTGGGGCTCGGGAAATTGCGTTAATTGAGTCGCTTAAAAGCCGGAAGTTGAACACTCTAGACTTCCTTCGAGAAAGGAAATTGAGTCGCTTCAAGTAATGTGCAAATGAAAAATGACGGGTGCGATCATACCAGAACTAATGCACCGGATCCCATCAGAACTCCGAAGTTAAGCGTGCTTGGGCGAGAGTAGTACTAGGATGGGTGACCTCCTGGGAAGTCCTCGTGTGGCACCCCTCGTTTTCGTTTTCGTTTTTCTATTCTTTTCTTTTTATCCTCACGGATTATTCCGGCCCTGGGGTGTTGGCCTCGAAACGAGCTTTCCGAACAGTACTCACGGGCCCCGTGAGTCAATCGGGATCGAAAGTTAGGCACGAGAACGTAGAGACGCGGGAATTCCGTTTACCAAGCAATTTTCATTTTTGTATTCCGTCGTACATAAGTAGTATTCCGTAAATCGAGTCGGGCTCGGGAAATTGCGTTAATTGAGTCGCTTAAAAGCCGGAAGTTGAACACTCTAGACTTCCTTCGAGAAGAGAAATTGAGTCGCTTAAAGTAAATTCGCAATGCGTAACATGACGGGTGCGATCATACCAGCACTAATGCACCGGATCCCATCAGAACTCCGAAGTTAAGCGTGCTTGGGCGAGAGTAGTACTAGGATGGGGGACCTCCTGGGAAGTCCTCGTGTTGCACCCCTCGTTTTCGTTTTCGTTTTTCTATTCTTTTCTTTTTATCCTCACGGATTATTCCGGCCCTGTGAGTCCATTGGGATCGAAAGTTAGGCACGAGAACGTAGAGACGCGGGAATTCCGTTTTCCAAGCAATTTTCATTTTTGTATTCCGTCGTACATAAGTAGTATTCCGTTAATCGAGTCGGGCTCGGGGAATTGCGTTAATTGAGTCGCTTAAAAGCCGGAAGTTGAACACTCTAGACTTCCTTCGAGAAGAGAAATTGAGTCGCTCCAAGTAAATTCGCAATGCGTAACATGACGGGTGCGATCATACCAGCACTACTGCACCGGATCCCATCAGAACTCCGAAGTTAAGCGTGCTTGGGCGAGAGTAGTACTAGGATGGGTGACCTCCTGGGAAGTTCTCGTGTTGCACCCCTCGTTTTCGTTTTCGTTTTTCTATTCTTTTCTTTTTATCCTCACGGATTATTCCGGCCCTGGGGTGTTGGCCTCGAAACGAGCTTCCCGAACAGTACTCACGGGCCCCGTGAGTCCATCGGGATCGAAAGTTAGGCACGAGAACGTAGAGACGCGGGAATTCCGTTTAACAAGCAATTTTCATTTTTGTATTCCGTCGTACATAAGTAGTATTCCGTTAATCGAGTCGGGCTCGGGAAATTGCGTTAATTGAGTCGCTTAAAAGCCGGGAGTTGAACACTCTAGACTTCCTTCGAGAAGAGAAATTGAGTCGCTTCAAGTAAATTTGCAATGCATAACATTAGGGGTGCGATCATACCAGCACTAATGCACCGGATCCCATCAGAACTCCGAAGTTAAGCGTGCTTGGGCGAGAGTAGTACTAGGATGGGTGACCTACTGGGAAGTCCTCGTGTTGCACCCCTCGTTTTCGTTTTCGTTTTTCTATTCTTTTCTTTTTATCCTCACGGATTATTCCGGCCCTGGGTGTTGGCCTCGAAACGAGCTTTCCGAACAGTACTCACGGGCCCCGTGAGTCCATCGGGATCGAAATTTAGGCACGAGAACGTAGAGACGCGGGAATTCCGTTTACCAAGCAATTTTCATTTTTGTATTCCGTCGTACATAAGTAGTATTCCGTTAATCGAGTCGGGCTAGGGAAATTGCGTTAATTGAGTCGCTTAAAAGCCGGAAGTTGAACACTCTAGACTTCCTTCGAGAATAGAAATTGAGTCGCTTCAAGTAAATTTGCAATGCGTAACATGACGGGTGCGATCATACAGAACATAATGTTTTTTACACGGATCCCATCAGACTACGAAGTAAGCGTGCTTGGGCGGAAGTAGTATAGGAGGGTGACCTCCGGGAAGTCCTCGTGTTGCACCCCTCGTTTTCGTTTTTCATCTTTCTTTGTATCCTAACGGATTATTCCGGCCCTGGGGTGTTTGGCCTCGAAACGAGCTTTCCGAACAGTACTCACGGGCCCCGTGAGTCCATCGGGATCGAAAGTTAGGCACGAGAACGTAGAGAAGCGGGAATTCCGTTTACCAAGCAATTTTCATTTTTGTATTCCGTCGTACATAAGTAGTATTCGGTTAATCGAGTCGGGCTCGGGAAATTGCGTTAATTGAGTCGCTTAAAAGCCGGAAGTTGAACACTCTAGACTTCCTTCGAGAAGAGAAATTGAGTCGCTTCAAGTAAATTTGCAATGCTTAACATGACGGGTGCGATCATACCAGCACTAATGCACCGGATCCCATCAAAACTCCGAAGTTAAGCGTGCTTGGGCGAGAGTAGTACTAGGATGGGTGACCTCCGGGGAAGTCCTCGTGTTGCACCCCTCGTTTGCGTTTTCGTTTTCGTTTTTCTATTCTTTTCTTTTTATCCTCACGGATTATTGCGTCCCTGGGGTGTTGGCCTCGAAACGAGCTTTCCGAACAGTACTCACGGGCCCCGTGAGTCCATCGGGATCGAAAGTTAGGCACGAGAACGTAAAGACGCGGGAATTCCGTTTACCAAGCAATTTTCATTTTTGTATTCCGTCGTACATAAGTAGTATTCCGTTAATCGAGTCGGGCTTGGGAAATTGCGTTGATTGAGTCGCTTAAAAGCCGGAAGTTGAACACTCTAGACTTCCTTCGAGAAGAGAAATTGAGTCGCTTCAAGTAAATTTGCAATGCGTTACATGACGGGTGCGATCATACCAGCACTAATGCACCGGATCCCATCAGAACTCCGAAGTTAAGCGTGCTTGGGCGAGAGTAGTATTAGGATGGGTGACCTCCTGGGAAGTCCTCGTGTTGCACCCCTCGTTTTCGTTTTCGTTTTTCTATTCTTTTCTTTTTATCCTCACGGATTATTCCGGCCCTGGGGTGTTGGCCTCGAAACGAGCTTTACGAACAGTACTCACGGGCCCCGTGAGTCCATCGGGATCGAAAGTTAGGCACGAGAACGTAGAGACGCGGGAATTCCGTTTAACAAGCAATTTTCATTTTTGTATTCCGTCGTACATAAGTAGTATTCCGTTAATCGAGTCGGGCTCGGGAAAATGCGTTGATTGAGTCGCTTAAAAGCCGGAAGTTGAACACTCTAGACGTCATTTGAGAGCGAAATTGCGTCGCTTCAAGTAAATTCGCAATGCGTAACATGACGGGTGCGATCATACCAGCACTAATGCACCGGATCCCATCAGAACTCCGAAGTTAAACGTGCTTGGGCGAGAGTAGTACTAGGATGGGTGACCTCCTGGGAAGTCCTCGTGTTGCACCCCTCGTTTTCGTTTTTCTTTTCTTTTTTTTTTATCCTCACGGATTATTCCAGCCCGGGGTGTTGGCCTCGAAACGAGCTTTCCGAACAGTACTCACGGGCCCGGTGAGTCCATCGGGATCGAAAGTTAGGCACGAGAACGTAGAGACGCGGGAATTCCGTTTACCAAGCAATTTCCATTTTTGTATTCCGTCGTACATAAGTAGTATTCCGTTAATCGAGTCGGGCTCGGGAAATTGCGTTGATTGAGTCGCTTAAAACCCGGAAGTTGAACACTCTAGACTTCCTTCGAGGAAGAGATGGAGTCGCTTCAAGTAAATTTGCAATGACGAACATGACGGAGTGCGATCATACCAGCACTAATGCACCGGATCCCATCAGAACTCCGAAGTTAAGCGTGCTTGGGCGAGAGTAGTACTAGAATGGGTGACCTCCTGGGAAGTCCTCGTGTTGCACCCCTCGTTTTCGTTTTCGTTTTTCTATTCTTTCCTTTTATCCTCACGGATTATTCCGGCCCTGGGGTGTTGGCCTCGAAACGAGCTTTCCGAATAGTACTCACGGGCCCCGTGAGTCCATCGGGATCGAAAGTTAGGCACGAGAACGTAGAGACTCGGGAATTCCGTTTACCAAGCAATTTTCATTTTTGTATTCCGTCGTACATAAGTAGTATTTCGTTAATCGAGTCGGGCTCGGGAAATTGCGTTAATTGAGTCGCTTAAAAGCCGGAAGTTGAACACTCTAGACTTCCTTCGAGAAGAGAAATTGAGTCGCTTCAAGTAAATTTGGAATGCATAACATTACGGGTGCGATCATACCAGCACTAATGCACCGGATCCCATCAGAACTCCGAAGTTAAGCGTGCTTGGGCGAGAGTAGTACTAGGATGGGTGACCTCCTGGGACGTCCTCGTGTTGCACCCCTCGTTTTCGTTTTCGTTTTTCTATTCTTTTCTTTTTATCCTCACGGATTATTCCGGCCCTGGGGTGTTGGCCTCGAACCGAGCTTTCCGAACAGTACTCACGGGCCCCGTGAGTCCATCGGGATCGAAAGTTAGGCAAGAGAACGTAGAGACGCGGGAATTCCGTTTACCAAGCAATTTTCATTTTTGTATTCCGTCGTACATAAGTAGTATTCAGTTAATCGAGTCGGGCTCGGGAAATTGCGTTAATTGAGTCGCTTAAAAGACGGAAGTTGAACACTCTAGACTTCCTTCGAGAAGAGAAATTGAGTCGCTTCAAGGAAATTTGCAATGCGTGACATGACGGGTGCGATCATACCAGCACTAATGCACCGGATCCCATCAGAACTCCGAAGTTAAGCGTGCTTGGGCGAGAGTAGTACTAGTACTAGGATGGGTGAACTCCTGGGAAGTCCTCGTGTTGCACCCCTCGTTTTCGTTTTCGTTTTTCTATTCTTTTCTTTTTATCCTCACGGATTATTCCGGCCCTGGCGTGTTGGCCTCGAAACGAGCTTTCCGAACAGTACTCACGGGCCCCGTGAGTCCATCGTGATCGAAAGTTAGGCACGAGAACGTAGAGACGCGGGAATTCCGTTTCCCAAGCAATTTTCATTTTTGTATTCCGTCGTACATAAGTAGTATTCCGTTAATCGAGTAGGGCTCGGGAAATTGCGTTAATTGAGTCGCTTAAAAGCCGGAAGTTGAACACTCTAGACTTCCTTCGCGAAGAGAAATTGAGTCGCTTCAAGTAAATTCGCAATGCGTAACATGACGGGTGCGATCATACCAGCACTAATGCACCGGATCCCATCAGAACTCCGAAGTTAAGCGTGTTTGGGCGAGAGTAGTACTAGGATGGGTGACCTCCTGGGAAGTCCTCGTGTTGCACCCCTCGTTTTCGTTTTCGTTTTTCTATTATTTTCTTTTTATCCTCACGGATTATTCCGGCCCTGGGGTGTTGGCCTCGAAACGAGCTTACCGAACAGTACTCACGGGCCCCGTGAGTCCATCGGGATCGAAAGTTAGGCACGAGAACGTAGAGACGGGGGAATTCCGTTTACCAAGCAATTTTCATTTTTGTATTCCGTCGTACATAAGTAGTATTCCGTTAATCGAGTCGGGCTCGGGAAATTGCGTTAATTGAGTCGCTTAAAAGCCCGAAGTTGAACACTCTAGACTTCCTTCGAGAAGAGAAATTGAGTCGCTTCAAGTAAATTCGCAATGCGTAACATGACGGGGGCGATCATACCAGCACTAATGCACCGGATCCCATCAGAACTCCGAAGTTAAGCGTGCTTGGGCGAGAGTAGTACTAGGATGGGTGACCTCCTGGGAAGTCCTCGGTTGCACCCCTCGTTTTCGTTTTCGTTTTTCTATTCTTTTCTTTTTATCCTCACGGATTATTCCGGCCCTGGGGTGTTGGCCTCGGAACGAGCTTTCCGAACAGTACTCACGGGCCCCGTGAGTCCATCGCGATCGAAAGTTAGGCACGAGAACGTAGAGACGCGGGAATTCCGTTTACCAAGCAATTTCCATTTTTGTATTCCGTCGTACATAAGTAGTATTCCGTTAATCGAGTCGGGCTCGGGAAATTGCGTTAATTGAGTCGCATAAAAGCCGGAAGTTGAACACTCTAGACTTCCTTCGAGAAGAGAAATTGAGTCGCTTCAAGTAAATTTGCAATGCGTGACATGACGGGTGCGATCATACCAGCACTAATGCACAGGATCCCATCAGAACTCCGAAGTTAAGCGTGCTTGGGCGAGAGTAGTACTAGGATGGGTGACCTCCTGGGAAGTCCTAGTGTTGCACCCCTCGTTTTCGTTTTCGTTTTTCTATTCTTTTCTTTTTATCCTCACGGATTATTCCGGCCCTGGGGTGTTGGCCTCGAAACGAGCTTTCCGAACAGTACTCACGGGTCCCGTGAGTCCATCGGGATCGAAAGTTAGGCACGAGAACGTAGAGACGCGGGAATTCCGTTTACCAAGGAATTTTCATTTTTGTATTCCGTCGTACATAAGTAGTATTCCGTTAATCGAGTCGGGCTGGGGAAATTGCGTTAATTGAGTCGCTTAAAAGCCGGAAGTTGAACACTCTAGACTTCCTTCGAGAAGCGAAATTGAGTCGCTTCAAGTAAATTTGCAATGCGTAACATGACGGGTGCGATCATACCAGCACTAATGCACCGGATCCCATCAGAACTCGGAAGTTAAGCGTGCTTGGGCGAGAGTAGTACTAGGATGGGTGACCTCCTGGGAAGTCCTCGTGTCGCACCCCTCGTTTTCGTTTTCTTTTTTCTATTCTTTTCTTTTAATCCTCACAGATTATTCCGGCCATGGGGTGTTGGCCTCGAAACGAGCTTTCCGAACAGTACTCACGGGCCCCGTGAGTCCATCGGGATCGAAAGTTAGGCACGAGAACGTAGAGACGCGGGAATTCCGTTTACCAAGCAATTTTCATGTTTGTATTCCGTCGTACATAAGTAGTATTCCGTTAATCGAGTCGGGCTCGGGAAATTGCGTTAATTGAGTCGCGTAAAAGCCGGAAGTTGAACACTCTAGACTTCCTTCGAGAAGAGAAATTGGGTCGCTTCAAGTAAATTCGCAATGCGTAACATGACGGGTGCGATCATACCAGCACTAATGCACCGGATCCCATCAGAACTCCGAAGTTAAGCGTGCTTGGGCGGGAGTAGTACTAGGATGGGTGACCTCCTGGGAAGTCCTCGTGTCGCACCCCTCGTTTTCGTTTTCTTTTTTCTATTCTTTTCTTTTTATCCTCACGGATTATTCCGGCCCTGGGGTGTTGGCCTCGAAACGAGCTTTCCGAACAGTACTCACGGGCCCCGTGAGTCCATCGGGATCGAAAGTTAGGCACGAGAAAGTAGAGACGCGGGAATTCCGTTTACCAAGCAATTTTCATTTTTGTATTCCGTCGTACATAAGTAGTATTCCGTTAATCGAGTCGGGCTCGGGAAATTGCGTTAATTGAGTCGCTTAAAAGCAGGAAGTTGAACACTCTAGACTTCCTTCGAGAAGAGAAATTGAGTCGCTTCAAGTAAATTTGCAATGCGTATCATGACGGGTGCGATCATACCAGCACTAATGCACCGGATCCCATCAGAACTCCGAAGTTAAGCGTGCTTGGGCGAGAGTAGTACTAGGATGGGTGACCTCCTGGGAAGTCCTTGTGTTGCACCCCTCGTTTTCGTTTTTCTATTCTTTTCTTTTTATCCTCACGGATTATTCCGGCACTGGGGTGTTGGCCTCGAAACGAGCTTT
>JAGKPW010002305.1:0-14565 GCA_019926035.1 Melaleuca alternifolia
GTTCGTCTCCTTTTGGTCCAATCTAAGGAGTTCGTCTCCTTTTGGTCCAAGCTTAGGAAGTTCGTCTCCTCTTGGTCCAATCTAAGGAGCTCGTCACCTTTTGGTCCAATCTAACCGAGTTCGTGTCCTCTTGGTCCAATCTAAGGAGTTCGTCTCCTTTTGTTCCAAACATAGGAAGTTCTCTCCTCTTTATCCAATCTAAGCAGTTCGTCTCGTTTTGGTCAAATCTTAGGAAGTTCGTCTCCTCTTGGTCCAATCTATGGAGCCCGTCTCCTTTTGGTCCAATCTAATCAAGTTCGTGTCCTCTTGGTTCAATCTAGGGAAGTTCGTCTCCTCTTGGTCCGTCCCCTTTTGGTCCAAACATAGGAAGTTCGTCTCCTCTTTATCCAATCTAAGGAATTCGTCTCCTTTTGGTCCAATCTTAGGAAGTTCGTCTCCTCTTGGTCCAATCTAAGGAGCTCGACTCTTTTTGGTCCAATCTAGCCGAGTTCGTCTTCTCTTGGTCCAATCAGAAGGACTTCATCTCGTCTTGCTCCAATCTAAGGAGTTCGTCTACTTTTGGTCCAATCGTAGGAAGTTCGTCACCTCTTGGTCTAATTTAAGTAGTTCGGCTCCATTTGGTCCAATCTAACCAAGTTCGTGTCCTCTTGGTCCAATCTAAGTAGTTCGTCTCGTTTTGGTCCAATCTAACTGAGTTCGGCTCCTCTTGGTCTAATCTAGGGAAGTTCATCTCCTCTTGGCCAATCTAAGGGGTTTATCACCTCTTTATCCAATCTAAGGAGTTCGTCTCCTCTCGTTTCAATATAAGGAGTTCGTCTCCTTTTGGTCCGATATAAGTGAGTTCTCCTCATCTTGGTCCAATCTAATAGAGTTCGTGTCCTCTTGGTCGAATATAAGGAAGTTCGTCTCCTCTTGGTCCAATCTAAGGAGTTCGTCTCCTCTTTATGCAAGGTAAGGAGTTCGTCTCCTTTTGCTCCAATCTTTGGAAGTTCGTCTCCTCTTGGTCCAATCTAAGGAGTTCGTCTCCTCTTTATCCAATCTAAGGAGTTCGTCTCCTTTTGGTCCAATCTTAGGAAGTTCGTCTCCTCTTGTTCCAATTTAATGAGCTCGTCTGCTTTTGGTCTAATCTAACCGAGTTCGTGTCCTCTTGGTCCAATCTAGGGAAGTTTGTCCCCTCTTGGTCCAATCTAAGGAGTTCATCTCCTCTTTATCCAATCTAAGGAGTTCGTCTCCTTTTGGTCCAATCTTAGGAAGTTCGTCTCCTGTTGTTCCAATTTAAGGAGCTCGTCTCCTTTTGGTCCAATCTAACCGAGTTCGTGTCCTCTTGGTCCAATCTAGGGAAGATTGTCTCCTCTTGGTCCAATCGAAGGACTTCGTCTCCTCTTTATCCAATCTAAGGAGTTCGTCTCCATTTGGTCCAATCGAAGGAGTTCGTCTTCCTTCGGTCCAATCCTAGCAAGTTCGTCTCCTCTTGTTCCAATCAAAGGAGTTCGTCTCCTTTTGGTCCAATCTAAACGAGTTCCACTCCTCTGGGTCTAATCTAGGAGAGTTCATCACCTTTTGGTCCAATCATACTGAGTACGTCTCCTCTTGGTCCAATCTAATGTGATCGTCTCCTCTTTATCCAAAGTAAGGAGTTCGTCTCCTTTTGGTCCAATCTTACCGAGTTCGTCTACTGTTGGTCCAATCAAAAAGGGTTCGTCTCTTATCGGTCCAATCTAAGGAAGTTCGTCTCCTCTCATTCCATTCTTCGTCTCCTTTTGGTCCAATATAACAGAGTTTGTCTCATCTTGGTCCAATCTAAGACAGTACGTCTCCTCTTGGTCTAATCAAAGGAAGTGCGACTCCTCTTGGTGCAATGTAAGGTGTTCGTCTCCTCTTTATCCAATGTAAGGAGTTCGTCTCGTTTTGGTCCAATCTTTGGACGTTCGTCTCCTCTTGGTCCAATCTAAGGAGATTGTCTCCTTTTGCTCCAATCTAACCGAGTTCGTGTCCTTTTGAACCAATGTAGGGAAGTTCGTCTCCTCTAGGTCCAATCTAAGGGGTTCGTCACCTCTTTATCCAATCTAAAGAGTTCGTCTCCTCTCGTTTCAATCTAAGGAGTTCGTCTCCTTTTAGTCCGATATAACTGAGTTCTCCTCCTCTTAGTCCAATCTAATTGAGTTCGTGTCCTCTTGGTCGAATATAAGGAAGTTCGTCTCCTCTTGGTCCAATCTAAGGAGCTCGACTCTTTTTGGTCCAATCTAGCCGAGTTCGTCTTCTCTTGGTCCAATCAGAAGGACTTCATCTCGTCTTGCTCCAATCTAAGGAGTTCGTCTACTTTTGGTCCAATCGTAGGAAGTTCGTCACCTCTTGGTCTAATTTAAGTAGTTCGGCTCCATTTGTCCAATCTAACCAAGTTCGTGTCCTCTTGGTCCAATCTAAGTAGTTCGTCTCGTTTTGGTCCAATCTAACTGAGTTCGGCTCCTCTTGGTCCAATCTAGGGAAGTTCATCTCCTCTTGGCCAATCTAAGGGGTTCGTCACCTCTTTATCCAATCTAAGTAGTTCGTCTCCTCTCGTTTCAATATAAGGAGTTCGTCTCCTTTTGGTCCGATATAAGTGAGTTCTCCTCATCTTGGTCCAATCTAATAGAGTTCGTGTCCTCTTGGTCGAATATAAGGAAGTTCGTCTCCTCTTGGTCCAATCTAAGGAGTTCGTCTCCTCTTTATGCAAGGTAAGGAGTTCGTCTCCTTTTGCTCCAATCTTTGGAAGTTCGTCTCCTCTTGGTCCAATCTAAGGAGTTCGTCTCCTCTTTATCCAATCAAAGGAGTTTGTCTCCTTTTGGTCCAATCTTAGGAAGTCGTCTCTCTTGTTCCAATTTAATGAGCTCGTCTGCTTTTGGTCCAATCTAACCGAGTTCGTGTCCTCTTGGTCCAATCTAGGGAAGTTTGTCACCTCTTGGTCCAATCTAAGGAGTCATCTCCTCTTTATCCAATCTAAGGAGTTCGTCTCCTTTTGGTCCAATCTTAGGAAGTTCGTCTCCTCTTGTTCCAATTTAATGAGCTCGTCTGCTTTTGGTCCAATCTAACCGAGTTCGTGTCCTCTTGGTCCAATCTAGGGAAGTTTGTCTCCTCTCGTTCCAATCTAAGGAGTCATCTCCTCTTTATCCAATCTAAGGAGTTCGTCTCCTTTTGGTCCAATCTTAGGAAGTTCGTCTCCTGTTGTTCCAATTTAAGGAGCTCGTCTCTTTTTGGTCCAATCTAACCGAGTTCGTGTCCTCTTGGTCCAATCTAGGGAAGATTGTCTCCTCTTGGTCCAATCGAAGGACTTCGTCTCCTCTTTATCCAATCTAAGGAGTTCGTCTCCATTTGGTCCAATAGAAGGAGTTCGTCTTCCTTCGGTCCAATCCTAGCAAGTTCGTCTCCTCTTGTTCCAATCAAAGGAGTTCGTCTCCTTTTGGTCCAATCTAAACGAGTTCCACTCCTCTGGGTCTAATCTAGGAGAGTTCATCACCTTTTGGTCCAATCATACTGAGTACGTCTCCTCTTGGTCCAATCTAATGTGATCGTCTCCTCTTTATCCAAAGTAAGGAGTTCGTCTCCTTTTGGTCCAATCTTACCGAGTTCGTCTCCTGTTGGTCCAATCTAAAAGGGTTCGTCTCTTATCGGTCCAATCTAAGGAAGTTCGTCTCCTCTCATTCCATTCTTCGTCTCCTTTTGGTCCAATATAACAGAGTTTGTCTCATCTTGGTCCAATCTAAGACAGTACGTCTCCTCTTGGTCTAATCAAAGGAAGTGCGACTCCTCTTGGTGCAATGTAAGGTGTTCGTCTCCTCTTTATCCAATGTAAGGAGTTCGTCTCGTTTTGGTCCAATCTTTGGACGTTCGTCTCCTCTTGGTCCAATCTAAGGAGATTGTCTCCTTTTGCTCCAATCTAACCGAGTTCGTGTCCTTTTGAACCAATGTAGGGAAGTTCGTCTCCTCTAGGTCCAATCTAAGGGGTTCGTCACCTCTTTATCCAATCTAAAGAGTTCGTCTCCTCTCGTTTCAATCTAAGGAGTTCGTCTCCTTTTAGTCCGATATAACTGAGTTCTCCTCCTCTTAGTCCAATCTAATTGAGTTCGTGTCCTCTTGGTCGAATATAAGGAAGTTCGTCTCCTCTTGGTCCAATCAAAGGAGATCGTTTCCTTTTGCTCCAATCTAACCGAGTTCGCATCCTCTTGGACCAATGTAGGGAAGTTCATCTCCTCTAGGTCCAATCTAAGGGGTTCGTCTCCTCTAGTTTCAATCGAAGGAATTCGTCTCCTTTTGGTCCGATATAACTGAGTTCTCCTCCTCTTGGTCCAATCTAACAGAGTTCGTGTCCTCTTGGTCGAATATAAGGAAGTTCGTCTCCTCATGGTCCAATCTAAGGAGTTCGTCTCCTCTTTATGCAATGTAAGGAATTCGTCTTCTTTTGCTCCAATCTTGGGAAGTTCGTCTCCTCTAGGTCCAAACTAAGGGGTTCGTCACCTCTTTATCCAATCTGAGGAGTTCGTCTCCTCTCGTTTCAATCTAAGGAGTTCGTCTCCTTTTGGTCCGATATAACTGAGTTCTCCTCCTCTTGATCCAATCTAATAGAGTTCGTGCCCTCTTGGTCGAATATAAGGAAGTTCGTCTCCTCTTGGTCCAATCTAAGGAGTTCGTCTCCTCTTTATGCAATGTAAGGAGTTCGTCTCCTTTTGCGCCAATCTTTGGAAGTTCGTCTCCTCTTGGTCCAATCTAAGGAGTTCGTCTCCTCTTTATCCAATCTAAGGAGTTCGTCTCCTTTTGGTCCAATCATAGGAAGTTCATCTCCTCTTGTTCCAATTTAATGAGCTCGTCTCCTTTTGGTCTAATCTAACCGAGTTCGTGTCCTCTTGGTCCAATCTAGGGAAGTTTGTCCCCTCTTGGTCCAATCTAAGGAGTTCATCTCCTCTTTATCCAATCTAAGGAGTTCGTCTCCTTTTGGTCCAATCTTAGGAAGTTCGTCTCCTATTGGTCCAATCGAAGGAGTTCGTCTTCCTTCGGTCCAATCCTAGCAAGTTCGTCTCCTCTTGTTCCAATCAAATTAGTTCGTGTCCTTTTGGTCCAATCTAAACGAGTTCCACTCCTCTGGTTCTAATCTAGGAGAGTTCGTCACCTTTTGGTCCAATCATACCGAGTTCGTCTCCTCTTGGTCCAATCTAATGTGATCGTCTCCTCTTTATCCAATGTAAGGAGTTCGTCTCCTTTCGGTCCAATCTTACCGAGTTCGTCTCCTGTTGGTCCAATCTAAAAGAGTTCGTCTCCTATCGGTCCAATATAAGGAAGTTCGTCTCCTCCCATTCCATTCTAATGAGTTCGTCTCCTTTTGGTCCAATATAACAGAGTTTGTCTCCTCCTGGTCCAATCTAAAAAAGTACGTCTCCTCTTGGTCGAATCAAAGGAAGTGCGACTCCTCTTGGTGCAATGTAAGGTGTTCGTCTCCTCTTTATCCAATGTAAGGAGTTCGTCTCGTTTTGGTCCAATCTTTGGAAGTTCGTCTCCTCTTGGTCCAATCTAAGGAGATCGTTTCCCTTTGCTCCAATCTAATCGAGTTCGCGTCCTCTTGGACCAATGTAGGGAAGTTCGTCTCCTCTAGGACCAATCTAAGGGATTCGTCACCTCTTTATCCAATCTAAGGAGTTCGTCTCCTCTCGTTTCAATCTAAGGAGTTCGTCTCCTTTTAGTCCGATATAACTGAGTTCTCCTCCTCTTAGTCCAATCTAATTGAGTTCGTGTCCTCTTGGTCGAATATAAGGAAGTTCGTCTCCTCTTGGTCCAATCTAAGGGGTTTGTCACCTCTTTATCCAAATCTAAGGAGTTCGTTCTCCTCTCGTTTCAATCTAAGGAGTTCGTCTCCTTTTAGTCCGATATAACTGAGTTCTCCTCCTCTTAGTCCAATCTAATTGAGTTCGTGTCCTCTTGGTCGAATATAAGGAAGTTCGTCTCCTCTTGGTCCAATCAAAGGAGATCGTTTCCTTTTGCTACAATCTAACCGAGTTCGCGTCCTCTTGGACCAATGTAGGGAAGTTCGTCTCCTCTAGGTCCAATCTAAGGGGTTCGTCACCTCTTTATCCAATCTAAAGAGTTCGTCTCCTCTCGTTTCAATCGAAGGAGTTCGTCTCCTTTTGGTCCGATATAACTGAGTTCTCCTCCTCTTGGTCCAATCTAATAGAGTTCGTGTCCTCTTGGTCGAATGTAAGGAAGGTCATCTCCTCTTGGTCCAATCTAAGGAGTTCGTCTCCTCTTTATGCAATGTAAGGAATTCGTCTTCTTTTGCTCCAATCTTGGGAAGTTCGTCTCCTCTAGGTCCAATCTAAGGGGTTCGTCACCCTTATCCAATCTAAGGAGTCGGTACAAATCGTTTCAATCTAAGGAGTTCGTATCCTTTTTGGTCCGATATAACGGAGTTCTTCCTCCTCTGGGTCCATCTAATAGTGTTCGGTCATCTGGGTCGAAATAAGGAGGGAAGTTCGTCTCCTCTTGGTCCAATCTAAGGAGTTCGTCTCCTCTTTATGCAATGTAAGGAGTTCGTCTCCTTTTGCCCCAATTTTTTGAAGTTCGTCTCCTCTTGGTCCAATCTAAGGAGTTCGTCTCCTCTTTATCCAATCTAAGGAGTTCGTCTGCTCTCGTTTCAATCTAAGGAGTTCGTCTCCTTTTGGCCGATATAACTGGTTCTCCTCATCTTGGTCAACGAAAGAGTTCGGTCCTCTTGGGTGAATATAAGGAAGTTAGTCTCCTCTATGTCCAATCTAAGGAGTGCGTCTCTCTTATCCAATCTAAGGAGTTCGTCTCCTTCGCCAGTTTAATCTAAGGAGTTAGTCTCCTTTTGGTTTACGATATAAATGAGTTCTCCTCCTCTTGGTCCAATCGAACAGAGTTCGTGTCCTCTTGGTTGAATATAAGGAAGTTCGTCTCCTCATGGTCCAATCTAAGGAGTTCGTCTCCTCTTTATCCAATCTAAGGAGTTCATGTCCTCTCGTTTCAATCTAAGGAGTTCGTCTCCTTTTGGTCCGATATAACTGAGTTCTCGTCCTCTTGGTCCAATCTAATAGAGTTCGTGTCCTCTTGGTCGAATAAAAGGAAGTTCGTCTCCTCTTGGTCCAATCTAAGGAGTTCGTCTCCTCTTTATGCAATGTAAGGAGTTCGTCTCCTTTTGCTCCAATCTTGGGAAGGGTTTTTTTTTTTTTTTTAGTCCTCCTCTAGGTCGCGACTACGGGTTCGTCACCTCTTTATCCAATCATCTAAGGAGTGCGTTCTCCGCTCGTTTCAAATAATAAGGAGTTCGTCGCCTTTTGGTCCGGATATAAATGATTCTCCTCTCTGGTCCAATCTACTAGTGTTCGTCTCCTCTTGGTCGAATCAAAGGAAGTGCGTCTCCTCTTGGTCCAATCTAAGGTGTTCGTCTCCTCTTTTTCCAATGTAAGGAGTTCGTCACCTTTTGGTCCAATCTTTGGAAGTTCATCTTCTCTTGGTCCAATCTAAGGAGATCATCTCCTTTTGCTCCTATCTAACCGAGTTCGTGTCCTCTTGGACCAATCTAGGGAAGTTCGTCTCCACTTGGTCCAATCTAAGGGGTTCGTCACCTCTTTATTCAATCTAAGGAGTTCGTCTCCTCTCGTTTCAATCTAAGGAGTTCGTCTGCTTTCGGTCCGATATAACTGAGTTCTCCTCCTCTTGGTCCAATCTAATAGTGTTCGTGTCCTCTTGGACGAATATAAGGAAGTTCGTCTCCTCTTGGTCCAATCTAGGGAGTTTGTCTCCTCTATATGCAATGTAAGGAGTTCGTCTCCTCTTGCTCCAATCTTGGGAAGTTCGTCTCCTCTAGGTCCAATCTAGGGAGTTTGTCTCCTCTATATGCAATCTAAGGAGTTCGTCTCCTTTTGCTCCAATCTTGGGAAGTGAGGGTCTCTTGGTCCAATCTAAGGAGTTCGTCTCCTCTTTATCCAATCTAACGATTTCGTCTCCTTTTGGTCCAATCTAAGGAGTTGTCTCCTTTTGGTCCAATCTAACCGAGTTCGTCTCCTCTTGGTCCAATCTAAGAGAGTTCGTCTCCTATCGGTCCAATATAAGGAAGTTAGTCTCCTCTCGTTCCAATCTAAGGAGTTCGTCTCCTCTTTATGCAATGAAGGAGTCGTTCCTTTTGCGGCCATCTTGGGAAGTTCGGCTCCTCTAGGTCCATCTAAAGGGGTGGTCACTCTTGATCCAATCTAAGGAGTTGCCTACCAAGCGTTTCAATCTAAGAGTTCGTCTCATGTTGGTTCCGATATAAATGAGAGTTATCATCCTCTTGGTCCAATCTAATAGTGTTCGTGTCCTCTTGGTCGAATATAAGGAAGTTCGTCTCCTCTTGGTCCAATCTAAGGAGTTCGTCTCCTCTTTATGCAATGTAAGGAGTTCGTCTCCTTTTGCCCCAATTTTTGGAAGTTCGTCTCCTCTTGGTCCAATCTAAGGAGTTCGTCTCCTCTCGTTTCAATCTAAGGAGTTCGTCTCCTTTTGGTCCGATATAACTGAGTTCTCCTCCTCTTGGTCCAATCGAACAGAGTTCGTCTCCTCTTGGTTGAATATAAGGAAGTTCGTCTCCTCATGGTCCAATCTAAGGAGTTCGTCTCCTCTTTATCCAATCGAAGGAGTTCGTCTCCTCTCATTTCAATCTAAGGAGTTCGTCTCCTTTTGGTCCGATATAACTGAGTTCTCCTCCTCTTGGTCCAATCTAATAGAGTTCGTGTCCTCTTGGTCGAATATATGGAAGTTCGTCTCCTCTTGGTCCAATCTAAGGAGTTCGTCTCATCTTTATGCAATGTAAGGAGTTCGTCTCCTTTTGCCTCAATCTTTGGAAGTTCGTCTCCTCTTGGTCCAATCTAAGGAGTTCGTCTCCTCTTTATCCAATCTAAGGAGTTCATCTCCTTTTGGTCCAATCTTAGGAAGTTCATCTCCTCTTGTTCCAATTTAAGGAGCTCGTCTCCTTTTAGTCCAATCTAACCGAGTTCGTGTCCTTTTCGTCCAATCTAGGGAAGTTTGTCTCCTCTTGGTTCAATCTAAGGAGTTCGTCTCATCTTTATCCAATCTAAGGTGTATGTCCCCATTTGGTCCAGTCTTAGGAAGTTCGTCTCCTCTTGGTCCAATCTAAAGAGTTCGTCTCCTTGTGGTCCAATCTAACGGAGTTCATGTCCTCATGGTCCAATCTAGGGAAGTTTGTCTCCTCTTGGTCCAATCTAAGAGTTCGTCTCCTGTTTCTCCAATCTAAGGAGTTCGTATCCTTTTGGTCCAGTCTTAGGAAGTTCGTCTCCTCTTGGTCCAATCTAAGGAGTTCGTCTCCTTGTGGTCCAATCTTCGGAAGTTCGTCTCCTCTTGGTCCAATCTAAGGAGTTCGTATCCCTTCGGTCCAATCCTAGCAAGTTCATCTCCTCTTGTTCCAGTTTAAGTAGTTCATGTCCTTTTGGTCCAATCTAATCGAGTTCGTATCCTTTTCGTCCAATCTAAGATAGTTCGTCTCCTCTTGGACGAATATAAGGAAGTTCGTCTCCTCTTTGTCCAATCTATGGAGTTCGTCTCCTCTTTATGCAATGTAAGGAGTTCGACTCCTTTTGCTCCAATCTTTGGAAGTTGATCTCCTCTTGGTCCAACCTAAGGAGTTCGTCTCCTCTTTATCCAATCTAAGGAGTTCGTCTCCTTTTGGTCCATTCTTAGGAAGTTCATCTCCTCTTGTTCCAATCTAAGGAGCTTGTTTCCTTTTGGTCCAATCTAACCGAGTACGTGTCCTTTTGGTCCAATCTAGGGAAGTTCGTCTCTTCTTGGTCCAATCTAAGGAGTTCGTCTCCTCTTTATCCAATCTAAGGAGTTTGTCTCCTTTTGTTCCAATCTTAGGAAGTTCGTCTCCACTTGGTCCAATCTTAGGAGTTCGTGTCCTTTTGGTCCAATCTTAGGAAGTTCGTCTCCTCTTGGTCCAATCGAAGGAGTTCGTCTCCCTTCGGTCCAATCCTATCAAGTTCGTCTCCTCTTGTTCCAGTTTAAGTAGTTCGTGTCCTTTTGGTCCAATCTAATCGACTTCATAAACTCTTAATCCAATAATAGGAGTTCGTCTCCGTTTGGTCCAATCTAAACGAGTTCCACTCCTCGGGGTCTAATCTAGGAGAGTTCGTCACCTTTCGGTCCAATCATACCGAGTTCGTCTCCTCTTGGTCCAATCTAAAAGAGTTCGTCTCCTCTTGGTCCAATCTAAAAGAGTTCGTCTCCTATCGGTCCAATATAAGGAAGTTTGTCTCCTCTTGCTCCAATCTAAGGACTTCGTCTCCTCTTTATGCAATGTAAGGAGTTCGTCTCCTTTTGCTCCAATCTTTGAAAGTTCGTCTCCTCTTTGTCCAATCTAAGGAGTTCGTCTCCTTTTGGTGCAATCTTAGGAAGTTCGTCTCCTCTTGTTCAATTCCAAGGAGCTCGTCTCCTTTTGGTCCAATCTAACCGAGTTCATGTCCTCTTGGTCCAATCTAGGGAAGTTCATCTCCTCTTGGTCCAACCTAAGGAGTTCGTCTCCTCTTTATCCAATCTAAGGAGTATGTCTCCATATGGTCCAGTCTTAGGAAGTTCGTCTCCTCTTGGTCCAATCTAAGGAATTTGTCTCCTTGTGGTCCAATCTTAGGAAGTTCGTCCCCTCTGGGTCCAATCTAAGGAGTTCGTTTCCCTTCGGTCCAATCCTAGTAAGTTCATCTCCTCTTGTTCCAATTTATGTAGTTGGTGTCCTTTTGGTCCATTCTAATCGAGTTCGCATCCTCTTGGTGCAATCTAAGGAGTTCATCTCCTTTTGGTCCAATCTAAACGAGTTCCACTTCTCTGGGTCTAATCTTGGAGAGTTCGTCACCTTTTGGTCCAATCTTACCGAGTTCGTCTCCTCTTGGTCCAATCTAAAAGAGTTTGTCTCCTATCGGTCCAATATAAGGAAGTTCGTTTCCTCTCATTCCATTGTAATGAATTCGTCTCCTTTTGCTCCAATATGACAGAGTTCGTCTCCTCTTTGTCCAATCCAAGAGAGTTCATCTCCTATTGGTCGAATCTAAGGAGGTGCCTCTACTCTTGGTCCAATCTAAGGAGTTCGTCTGCTTTTGATCCAATCTAAACGAGTTCCACTCCCCTGGGTCTAATCTAAGAGAGTTCGTCCAATCTTACCGAGTTCGGGTCCTCTCGGTCCAATCTAAAAGAGTTCGTCTCCTATTGATCCAATATAAGGAAGTTCGCCTACTCTCGTTCCATTCTAACGAGTTCGTCTCCTTTTGGTCCAATATAACAGAGCTTGTCTCATCTTCGTCAAATCTAAGACAGTTTGTCTCCTCTTGGTCGAATCTAAGGAAGTGCGTCTCCTCTTGGTCCAATCTAAGGAGTTCCTCTCCTCTTTATCCATTGTAAGGAGTTCGTCTCCTTTTGGTCTAATCTTTGGATGTTCGTCTCCTCTTGGTCCAATCTAAGGAGTTCGTCTCCTTTTGGTCTAATCTAGGAGTTTGTTTCCTTTTGCTCCAATCTAACCGATTTCGTCTCCTCTTGGTCCAATCAAAGGAGTTCGTCTCCCTTCGGTCCAATCCTAGCAAGTTGGTCTCCTCTTGTTCCAGTTTGAGTAGTTCGTGTCCTTTTGGTCCAATCTAATTGAGTTCGTTTCCTCTTGGTCCAATTTAAGAGAGTTCGTTATAATCTTGGTCGAAATAAAGGATAGTTCGTGTACTCTTGTCCAATCTAAGGAGTTCGTTCCTCTTATCCAATATAAGGAGTTTAGTCTCCTTTGGGTCAATCTAATGAGTTCGTGTCTCTTGGTCCATCTAAGGGAAGTTGTTCCTCTTGCTCAATCTAAGGAGTTCGTCTCCTCTTTATGCAATGTAAGGAGTCCGTCTCCTTTTGCTCCAATCTTTGAAAGTTCATCTCCTCTTTGTCCAATCTAAGGAGTTCGTCTCCTCTTTATCCAATCTAAGGAGTTCGTCTCCTTTTGGTGCAATCTTAGGAAGTTCGTCTCCTCTTGTTCCATTCTAAGGAGCTCGTCTCCTTTTGGTCCTATCTAACCGAGTTCGTGTCCTCTTGGTCCAATCTAGGGAAGTTCATCTGCTCTTGGTCCAACCTAAGGAGTTCGTCTCCTCTTTATCCAATCTAAGGAGTATGTCTCCATTTGGTCCAGTCTTAGGAAGTTCGTCTCCTCTTGGTCCAATCTAAGGAGTTCGTCTCCCTTCGGTCCAATCCTAGTAAGTTCGTCTCCTCTTGTTCCAGTTTATGTGGTTCGTGTCCTTTTGGTCCAATCTAAGGAGTTCGTCTCCTTTTGGTCGAATCTAAACGAGTTCCACTCCTCTGGGTCTAATCTTGGAGTGTTCGTCACTTTTGGGCCAATCTAAACGAGTTGTGTCCTCTTGGTCAAATCTAAGGGAAGTTCGTTTCCTTCTTGGTCCAAAATAAGGAGTTCGTCTCCGGTTGGTCCAATCTGACGAAGTTCGTCCTCTCTTGGTCCAATCTAAGGAGTTCGTCTCCTCTTGGTCCAATCTAAGAAGTTTGTCTCTTGTTTGTCCAATCTAAGTGAGTTCGTGTCCTCTTGGTCCAATTAAGGAGTTCGTCTCCTCTTAGACCAATCTAGTAAGTTGTCTCCTTGGTGCAGTTTTGTAGTTCGTGTCTTTTTGGGTACAATCAAACGAGTTCGTGTCCTTTTGGTCCAATCTAAGGAGTTCGTCTCCTTTTGGTCGAATCTAAACGAGTTCCACTCCTCTGGGTCTAATCTTGGAGAGTTCGTCACCTTTTGGTCCAATCTTACCGAGTTCGTCTCCTCTTGGTCCAATCTAAAAGAGTTTGTCTCCTATCGGTCCAATATAAGGAAGTTCGTTTCCTCTCATTCCATTCTAATGAATTCGTCTCCTTTTGCTCCAATATGACAGAGTTCGTCTCCTCTTTGTCCAATCCAAGAGAGTTCATCTCCTATTGGTCGAATCTAAGGAGGTGCGTCTACTCTTGGTCCAATCTAAGGAGTTCGTCTGCTTTTGATCCAATCTAAACGAGTTCCACTCCCCTGGGTCTAATCTAAGAGAGTTCGTCCAATCTTACCGAGTTCGGGTCCTCTCGGTCCAATCTAAAAGAGTTCGTCTCCTATTGATCCAATATAAGGAAGTTCGCCTACTCTCGTTCCATTCTAACGAGTTCGTCTCCTTTTGGTCCAATATAACGGAGCTTGTCTCATCTTCATCAAATCTAAGACAGTTTGTCTCCTCTTGGTCGAATCTAAGGAAGTGCGTCTCCTTTTGGTCCAATCTAAGGAGTTCCTCTCCTCTTTATCCATTGTAAGGAGTTCGTCTCCTTTTGGTCCAATCTTTGGATGTTCATCTCCTCTTGGTCCAATCTAAGGAGTTCGTCTCCTTTTGGTCTAATCTAGGAGTTTGTTTCCTTTTGCTCCAATCTAACCGATTTCGTCTCCTCTTGGTCCAATCTAAGGAGTTCGTCTCCCTTCGATCCAATCCTAGCAAGTTCGTCTCCTCTTGTTCCAGTTTGAGTAGTTCGTGTCCTTTTTGTCCACCTCTCATTGAGTGCCGTAGCCTCTTGGTCCCCAATTTAAGATAGTTTCGTCTCCTCTTGGTCGAATAACGGGAAGTTCGTCTCCTCTTGGTCCAAACTAAGGAGTTTGTCTCCTCTTTATCCAATCTAAGGAGTTCGTCTCCTTTTGGTGCAATCTTAGGAAGTTCTTCTCCTCTTGGTCCAATCTAAGGAGTTCGTCTCCTTGTGGTCCAATCTTAGGAAGTTCGTCTCCTCTTGGTCCAATCTAAGAGTTCGTCTCCCTTCGGTCCAATCCTAGCAAGTTCGTCACCTCTTGTTCCAGTTTAAGTAGTTCATGTCCTTTTCGTCCAGTCTAATCCAGTTCGTATCCTCTTGGTCCAATCTATGATAGTTCGTCTCCTCTTGGTCGAATATAAGGAAGTTCGTCTCCTCTTGGTCCAATCTAAGGAGTTCATCTCCTCTTTATGCAATGTAAGGAGTTCGTCTCCTTTTGGTCCAATCTTTGCAAGTTCGTCTCCTCTTGGTCCAATCTAAGGAGATCGTCTCCTTTTGCTCCAATCTAACCTAGTTGTGTCCTCTTGGACCAATCTAGGGTAGTTCGTCTCCTCTTGGTCCAATCTAAGGGGTTCGTCACCTCTTTATCCAATCTAAGGAGTCTGTCTCCTCTCGTTTCAATCAAATGAGTTCGTCTCCTTTTGGTCCGATATAACTGAGTTCTCTTCCTCTTGGTCCAATCTAAGAAAGTTCATCTCCTCTTGGTCCAATCTAAGGAGTTCGTCTCCTCTTGTTCCAATCTAAGGAGCTCCTCTCCTTTTCGTCCAATCTAACTGAGTTCGTGTCCTCTTGGTCCAATCTAGGGAAGTTCGTCTCCTCTTGCTCCAATCTAAGGAGTTCGTCTCCTCTTTATGCAATGTAAGGAGTTCGTCTCCTTTTGCTCCAATCTTTGAAAGTTCGTCTCCTCTTTGTCCAATCTAAGGAGTTCGTCTCCTCTTTATCCAATCGAAGGAGTTCGTCTCCTTTTGGTGCAATCTTAGGAAGTTC
>JAGKPW010002306.1:0-21090 GCA_019926035.1 Melaleuca alternifolia
TTACATTGCATAAAGAGGAGACGAACTCCTTAGATTGGACCAAGAGGAGACGAACTTCCTTATATTCGACCAAGAGGACACGAACACTATTAGATTGGACCAAGAGGAGGAAAACTCAGCTATATCGGACCAAAAGGAGACGAACTCCTTAGATTGAAACGATTGGAGACGAACTCCTTAGATTGGATAAAGAGGTGACGAACCCCTTAGATTGGACCTAGAGGAGACGAACTTCCCAAGATTGGAGCAAAAGGAGACGAACTCCTTACATTGCATAAAGAGGAGACGAACTCCTTAGATTGGACCAAGAGGAGACGAACCTCCTTATATTCGACCAAGAGGACACGAACTATATTGATTGGACCAAGAGGAGGTGAAATCAGGTATAGCAGGACCAAAAGAGACGAAACTCCTTAGAGGGAAACGAGAGGAGACGAACTCTAGAGGATAAAGCGGTGACGAAACCCTTAGTTGGACCTAGAGGAGACGAACTTCCAAAGATTGGAGCAAAAGGAGACGAACTCCTTACATTGCATAAAGAGGAGATGAACTCCTTAGATTGGACCAAGAGGAGACAACCTTCCTTATATTCGTCCAACAGGAGACGAACTCTCTTAGATTGGACAAGTCGGGAGGAGAACTCAGTGATACGGACCAAAAGGAGACGAAACATCCTAGGTTGACACGAGAGGAGACGAAAAACTCCTTAGATTGGATAAAATGTGACAAACCATTAGATGGACCAGAGGAGAGAACTTCCTATATTCGGACCAAGAGGACACGAACTTATTAGATTGGACCAAGAGGAGGAGAACTCAGTTATATCGGACCAAAAGGAAACGAACTCCTTAGATTGAAACGAGAGGAGACGAACTCCTTAGATTGGATAAAGAGGTGACGAATCCCTTAGATTGGTCCTAGAGGAGACGAACTTCCCTACATTGGTCCAAGAGGACGCGAACTCGATTAGATTGGAGCAAAGGGAAACGATCTCCTTAGATTGGACCAAGAGGAGACGAACTTCCAAAGATTGGACCAAAACGAGACGAACACTTTACATTGGATAAAGAGGAGACGAACACCTTACATTGCACCAAGAGGAGTCGCACTTCCTTTGATTCGACCAAGAGGAGACGTACTTTCTTAGATTGGACCAAGAGGAGACAAACTCTGTTATATTGGACCAAAAGGAGACGAACTCATTAGAATGGAATGAGAGGAGACGAACTTCCTTATATTGGACCGATAGGAGATGAACTCTTTTAGATTGGACCAACAGGAGACGAACTCGGTAAGATTGGACCGAAAGGAGACGAACTCCTTACATTGGATAAAGAGGAGACGATCACATTAGATTGGACCAAGAGGAGACGAACTCGGTATGATTGGACCAAAAGGTGACGAACTCTCCTAGATTAGAACCAGAGGAGTGGAACTCGTTTAGATTGGACCAAAAGGACACGAACTAATTTGATTGGAACAAGAGGAGACGAACTTGCTAGGATTGGACCGAAGGAAGACGAACTCCTTCGATTGGACCAATAGGAGACGAACTTCCTAAGATTGGACCAAAAGGAGACGAACTCCTTAGATTGGATAAAGAGGAGATGAACTCCTTAGATTGGACCAAGAGGGGACAAACTTCCCTAGATTGTACCAAGAGGACACGAACTCGGTTAGATTGGACCAAATGGAGACGAGCTCATTAAATTGGAACAAGAGGAGATGAACTTCCTAAGATTGGACCAAAAGGAGACGAACTCCTTAGATTGGATAAAGAGGAGACGAACTCCTTAGATTGGACCAAGAGGAGACGAACTTCCAAAGATTGGCGCAAAAGGAGACGAACTCCTTACATTGCATAAAGAGGAGACGAACTCCTTAGATTGGACCAAGAGGAGACGAACTTCCTTATATTCGACCAAGAGGGCACGAACTCTATTAGATTGGATCAAGAGGAGGAGAACTCAGTTATATCGGACCAAAAGGAGACGAACTCCTTAGATTGAAACGAGAGGAGACGAACTCCTCAGATTGGATAAAGAGGTGACGAACCCCTTAGATTGGACCTAGAGGAGACGAACTTCCCAAGATTGGAGCAAAAGAAGACGAATTCCTTACATTGCATAAAGAGGAGACGAACTCCTTAGATTGGACCAAGAGGAGATGAACTTCCTTATATTCGACCAAGAGGACACGAACTCTATTAGATTGGACCAAGAGGAGGAGAACTCAGTTATATCGGACCAAAAGGAGACGAATTCCTTCGATTGAAACTAGAGGAGACGAACCCCTTAGATTGGACCTAGAGGAGATGAACTTCCCTACATTGGTCCAAGAGGATGCGAACTCGGTTAGATTGGAGCAAAAGGAAACGATCTCCTTTGATTGGACCAAGAGGAGACGAACTTCCTTATATTCGACCAAGAGGACACGAACTCAATTAGATTGGACTAAGAGGAGGAGAACTCAGTTATATCGGACTAAAAGGAGACGAACTCCTTAGATTGAAACGAGAGGAGACGAACTCCTCAGATTGGATAAAGAGGTGACGAACCCCTTAGATTGGACCTAGAGGAGACGAACTTCCCTACATTGGTTCAAAAGGACACGAACTCGGTTAGATTGGAGCAAAAGGAGACAATCTCCTTAGATTGGACCAAGAGGAGACGAACGTCCAAAGATTGGACCAAAACGAGACGAACTCCTTACATTGGATAAAGAGGAGACGAACACCTTACATTGCACCAAGAGGAGTCGCACTTCCTTTGATTAGACCAAGAGGAGACGTACTGTCTTAGATTGGACCAAGATGAGACAAACTCTGTTATATTGGACCAAAAGGAGACGAAGAATGGAATGAGAGGAGACGAACTTCCTTAGATTGGACCGATAAGAGACGAACCCTTTTAGATTGGACCAACAGGAGACGAACTCGGTAAGATTGGACCAAAAGGAGACGAACTCCTTACTTTGGATAAAGAGGAGACGATCACATTAGATTGGACCAAGAGGAGACGTACTCAGTATGATTGGACCAAAAGGTGATGAACTCTCCTAGATTAGACCCAGAGGAGTGGAACTCGTTTAGATTGGACCAAAAGGAGACGAACTCCTTTGATTGGAACAAGAGGAGACGAACTTGCTAGGATTGGACCGAAGGAAGACGAACTCCTTCTATTGGACCAAATGGAGACGAACTCCTTAGATTGGATAAAGAGGAGACGAAGTCCTTCGATTGGACCAAGAGGAGACAATCTTCCCTAGATTGGACCAAGAGGACACGAACTCGGTTAGATTGGACCAAAAGGAGACGAGTCCTTAAAATTGTTTTTTTTTTTTCTTTCGAAACAACAGGAGAAGAACTTCCTAAGCTTGGACCAAAAGGAGGACGAACCCTTAGATTGATAAAGAGGAGATGGCTTAGATTGGGACCAAGAGGGACCAAAACTTCATAGATTGGACCAAGAGGACACGAACTCGGTTAGATTAGACCAAGAGGAGACGAACTTCTTAGATTTCACCAAGAGGAGACGACCTTCCTAAGATTGGACCAAAAGGAGACGAACTCCTTAGATTGGATAAAGAGGAGATGACTCCTTAGATTGGACCAAGAGGTGACAAACTTCCCTAGATTGGACCAAGAGGACACGAACTCGGTTAGATTGGACCAAAAGGAGACGAGCTCCTTAGAATGGAACAAGAGGAGACGAACTTCCTAAGATTGCACCAAAAGGAGACGAACTCCTTAGATTGGATAAAGAGGAGACGAAGTCCTTAGATTGGACCAAGAGGAGACGAACTTCCAAAGATTGGAGCAAAAGGAGACGAACTCCTTACATTGCTAAAGAGGAGACGAAAACTCCTTAGATTGGAACAAGAGGAGACGAACTTTCCTTAATCGACAAGAGGCACGAACTATATTAGTGGACCCAGAGAGGAGAAATCACTTATATCGGACCAACAAGGAACGAATTCCTTATATGACACGAGAGGAGACGAAAACTAGATTGGATAAAGAGGTGTGAAGAACCCATTAGATTGGCCCAGAGGAGAGAACTTCCCAGAAATTGGACAAGAGGAGCCGAACTCAGTTAGATTGGACCAAAAGAGACGAACTACTTAGATTGGACCAAGAGGGACACGAACTGGGTAGATTGGACAAATGGGAGCCGAAACTACTTAAGTAGACCAAGACGGTGACGAAACTTCCTCGATTGACAAGTAGACGACCTTAGATTGGAGCAAGACGAGTGAAGTCCTTCTGATGGTCCAAGAGGACGCGAACTCGGTTAGATTGTAGCAAAAGGAAACGATCTCCTTTGATTGGACCAAGAGGAGACGAACTTCCTTATATTCGACCAAGAGGACACGAACTCAATTAGATTGGACTAAGAGGAGGAGAACTCAGTTATATCGGACTAAAAGGAGACGAACTCCTTAGATTGAAACGAGAGGAGACGAACTCCTTAGATTGGATAAAGAGGTGACGAACCCCTTAGATTGGACCTAGAGGAGACGAACTTCCCTACATTGGTTCAAAAGAACACGAACTCGGTTAGATTGGAGCAAAATGAGACAATCTCCTTAGATTGGACCAAGAGGAGACGAACGTCCAAAGATTGGACCAAAACGAGACGAACTCCTTACATTGGATAAAGAGGAGACGAACACCTTACATTGCAGCAAGAGGAGTCGCACTTCCTTTGATTAGACCAAGAGGAGACGTACTGTCTTAGATTGGACCAAGATGAGACAAACTCTGTTATATTGGACCAAAAGGAGACGAAGAATGGAATGAGAGGAGACGAACTTCCTTAGATTGGACCGATAAGAGACGAACCCTTTTTGATTGGACCAACAGTAGACGAACTCGGTAAGATTGGACCAAAAGGAGACGAACTCCTTACTTTGGATAAAGAGGAGACGATCACATTAGATTGGACCAAGAGGAGACGTACTCAGTATGATTGGACCAAAAGGTGATGAACTCTCCTAGATTAGACCCAGAGGAGTGGAACTCGTTTAGATTGGACCAAAAGGAGACGAACTCCTTTGATTGGAACAAGAGGAGACGAACTTGCTAGGATTGGACCGAAGGAAGACGAACTCCTTCGATTGGACCAAATGGAGACGAACTCCTTAGATTGGATAAAGAGGAGACGAAGTCCTTCGATTGGACCAAGAGGAGACAATCTTCCCTAGATTGGACCAAGAGGACACGAACTCGGTTAGATTGGACCAAAAAGAGACGAGCTCCTTAAATTGGAACAACAGGAGACGAACTTCCTAAGATTGGACCAAAAGGAGACGAACTCCTTAGATTGGATAAAGAGGAGATGAACTCCTTAGATTGGACCAAGAGGGGACAAACTTCCCTAGATTGGACCAAGAGGACACGAACTCGGTTAGATTAGACCAAAAGCAGACGAGCTCATTAAATTGGAACAAGAGGAGACGAACTTCCTAAGATTGGACCAAAAGGAGACAAACTCCTTTGATTGGATAAAGAGGAGACGAACTCCTTAGATTGGACCAAGAGGAGACGAACTTCCAAAGATTGGAGCAAAAGGAGACGAACTCCTTACCTTGCATAAAGAGGAGACGAACTCCTTAGATTGGACCAAGAGGAGACGAACTTCCTTATATTCGACCAAGAGGACACGAACTCTATTAGATTGGACCAAGATGAGGAGAACTCACTTATATCGGACCAAAAGGAGACGAACTCCTTATATTGAAACGAGAGGAGACGAACTACTTAGATTGGATAAAGAGGTGACGAACCCCTTAGATTGGCCAAGAGGAGATGAACTTCCCTAGATTGGACCAAAACGAGACGAACTACTTAGATTGGACCAAGAGGACACGAACTTGGTTAGATTGGACCAAATGGAGCCGAACTACTTAAATTAGACCAAGAGGTGACGAACTTCCTACGATTGGACCAAAAGTAGACGAACTCCTTAGATTGGAGCAAGACGAGATGAAGTCCTTCTGATTCGACCAATAGAAGACGAACTCGGCTAGATTGGACCAAAAAGAGTCGAGCTCCTTAGATTGGACCAAGAGGAGACGAACTTCCTAAGATTGGACCAAAAGGAGACGAATTCCTTAGATTGGATAAAGAGGAGACGAACTTCCTATGTTTGGACCAAAAGGGGACGGACCAAGAGGAGACGAACTTCCCTAGATTGAACCAAGAGGACACGAACTTGATTAGATTGGACCAAAAGGAGACGGGCTCCATAGATTGGACCAAGAGGAGACGAACTTCCTATGATTTGACCAAAACGAGACGAACTGCTTAGATTGGATAAAGAGGAGAGAACTTCCTATGTTTGGAACAAAAGGAGACGAACTCCTTAGATTGGACCAAGAGGACACGAACTCGGTTAGATTGGACCAAAAGGTGACGAGCTCCTTAGATTGGACCAAGACGAGACGAACTTCCTAAGATTGGACCAAAAGGAGACGAACTCCTTAGATTGGATAAAGAGGAGACGAACCCCTTAGATTGCCAAGAGGAGATGAACTTCCCTAGATTGGACCAAGAGGACACGAACTCAGTTAGATTGGACCAAAAGGACACGAACTCCTTAGATGGGACCAAGAGGAGACGAACTTCCAAAGATTGGACCAAAAGGAGACGAACTCCTTACATTGGATAAATAGGAGACGAAGTCCTTAGATTGGACCAAGAGGAGACGAACTTCCTTAGATTCGACGAAGAGGAGACGAACTTCCTTAGATTGGATGAAGAGCAGACGAACTCCTTAGATTGGACCAACAGCAGACGAACTACCTTAGATTGGACCAAGAGGAGGTGAACTTCCTAAGATTGGACCAAAAGGAGACGAATTCCTTATATTGG
Organism: Melaleuca alternifolia; assembly: GCA_019926035.1. NCBI lineage: Eukaryota > Viridiplantae > Streptophyta > Magnoliopsida > Myrtales > Myrtaceae > Melaleuca > Melaleuca alternifolia. The sequence continues at coordinate 6,875 of JAGKPW010002306.1, forward strand.
ATAAAGAGGAGACGAACTCCTTAGATTGGACCAAGAGGAGATGAACTTCCAAAGATTGGACCAAAAGAAGACGAACTCCTTACAATGGATAAAGAGGAGACGAACTCCTTAGATTGGACCAAGAGGAGACAAACTCCTTAGTTTGGACCAAAAGGAGACGAACTCTTTAGATTGTACCAAGAGGACAAGAACTCGGTTAGATTGGACCAAAAGGAGACGAGCTCCTTAGATTGGACCAAGAGGAGATGAACTTCCTAAGATTGGTCCAAAAGGAGATGAACTCCTTAAATTGGACCAAGAGGAGACGAACTTCCAAAGATTGGACCAAAAGGAGACGAACTCCTTACATTGGATGAATAGGAGACGAAGTCCTTAGATTGGACCAAGAGGAGACGAACTTCCTTAGATTCGACCAAGAGGAGACGAACTTTCTTAGATTGGATGAAGAGGAGACGAACTCCTTAGATTGGACCAAGAGCAGATGAACTTCCTTAGATTGGACCAAGAGGAGGCAAACTTCCTAAGATTGGACCAAAAGGAGACGAATTCCTTAGATTGGATAAAGAGGAGACAAACTCCTTAGATTGGACCAAGAGGAGATGAACTTCCAAAGATTGGACCAAAAGAAGACGAACTCTTTACAATGGATAAAGAGGAGACGAACTCCTTAGATTGGACCAAGAGGAGGCGAACTTCCTCAAATTCGACCAAGAGGAGACGAACTTTCATAGATTGGACCAAAAGGAGATGAACTCTCCTAGGTTGGACCAAGAGGAGACAAGCTCGGTTAAATTGGACCAAAAGGTGACGAACTCTCCTAAATTAGACCAAGAGGAGAGGAACTCGTTTAGATTGGACCAAGAGGAGACGAACTTGCTTAGATTTGACCAAGACGAGACAAACTTCCTTAGATTGGACCAAAAGGACACGAACTCTCCTAGATTAAACCAAGAGGAGACGAACTCGGTTAGATTGAACCAAAATGAGACGAACTACTTAGATTGGACAAAGAGGACACGAACTCGGTTAGATTTGACCAAAAGGAGCCGAACTACTTAAATTGGACCAAGAGGAGACGAACTTCCAAGGATTGGACCAAAAGGAGACGAACTCCTTAGATTGGACCAAGAGGAGATGAACTCGGTTAGATTGGACCAAAAGGAGACGAATTCCTTATATTGGATAAAGAGGAGACGAACTCCTTAGATTGGACCAAGAGGAGATGAACTTCCAAAGATTGGACCAAAAGAAGACGAACTCCTTACAATGGATAAAGAGGAGACGAACTCCTTAGATTGGACCAAGAGGAGACAAACTCCGTAGTTTGGACCAAAAGGAGACGAAACTCTTTAGATTGTACAAGAGGACACGAACTCGGTTAGATTGGACCGAAAGGATACGAGCTCCTTAGATTGGACCAAGAGGAGATGAACTTCCTAAGATTGGTCCAAAAGGAGATGAACTCCTTAAATTGGACCAAGAGGAGACGAACTTCCAAAGATTGGACCAAAAGGAGACGAACTCCTTACATTGGATGAATAGGAGACGAAGTCCTTAGATTGGACCAAGAGGAGACGAACTTCCTTAGATTCGACCAAGAGGAGACGAACTTTCTTAGATTGGATGAAGAGGAGACGAACTCCTTAGATTGGACCAAGAGCAGATGAACTTCCTTAGATTGGACCAAGAGGAGGCAAACTTCCTAAGATTGGACCAAAAGGAGACGAATTCCTTAGATTGGATAAAGAGGAGACAAACTCCTTAGATTGGAACAAGAGGAGATGAACTTCCAAAGATTGGACCAAAAGAAGACGAACTCTTTACAATGGATAAAGAGGAGACGAACTCCTTAGATTGGACCAAGAGGAGGCGAACTTCCTCAAATTCGACCAAGAGGAGACGAACTTCCATAGATTGGACCAAAAGGAGATGAACTCTCCTAGGTTGGACCAAGAGGAGACAAGCTCGGTTAAATTGGACCAAAAGGTGACGAACTCTCCTAAATTAGACCAAGAGTAGAGGAACTCGTTTAGATTGGACCAAGAGGAGACGAACTTGCTTAGATTTGACCAAGACGAGACAAACTTCCTTAGATTGGACCAAAAGGACACGAACTCTCCTAGATTAAACCAAGAGGAGACGAACTCGGTTAGATTGAACGAAAATGAGACGAACTACTTAGATTGGACAAAGAGGACACGAACTCGGTTAGATTGGACCAAAAGGAGCCGAACTACTTAAATTGGACCAAGAGGAGACGAACTTCCAAGGATTGGACCCAAAGGAGACGAACTCCTTAGATTGGACCAAGAGGAGATGAACTCGGTTAGATTGGACCAAAAGGAGACGAACTCCTTAGATTGGACCAAGAGGTGACGAACTTCCTAAGATTGGACAAAAGGAGACAAACTCCTTAGCTTGGACCAAAAGGCCACAAATTCCTTGGATTGGATAAAGAGGAGACGAACCACTTAGATTGGACCAAGAGGAGACGAACTTCCCTAGATTGGACCAAGAGGACACAAACTCGGTTAGATTGGACCAAAAGGAGACGATATCCTTAGATTGGACCAAGAGGAGACGAACTTCCCAAGATTGGACCAAAAGGGGACGAACTCCTTAGATTGGATGAAAAGAAGACGAACTCCTTAGATTGGACGAAGACGAGACGAACCTCCAAAGATTGGACCAAAAGGAGACGAACTCCTTACATTGGATAAAGAGGAGACGAACTCCTTAGATTGGACCAAGAGGAGACACACTTCCTTAGATTAGACCAAAAGGAGACGAACTCTCTTAGATTGGACGAAGAGGAGGACTAACTGGGTAGAGTGGACCAAAAGGAGGACAAACTCCTAGATGGGACCAAGAGGGTGACGAAACTTCCGACGATGGACAAAAAGGAGGACAAACTCTTAGATGGACCACAAGGCCAAGAATCATTGGATTGATAAAGAGGATGACGAACCACCTTAGAGGGACAAGAGGAGACGAACCTTCCCTTCTAGATTGACCAAGAGGAACCCGAACTCGGTTAGCTGGACCTAAGGAGGACGATATCCCTTAGATGGGACCAAGAGGAGTACGCAAATTCCCAAGATATTGGACCCAAAGGGGACGAACTCCTTAGATGGATTGAAAAGAAGAGAACTCCTTAGATTGGACCAAGACGAGACGAACCTCCAAAGATTGGACCAAAGGAGACGAACTCCCTACATTGGATAAAGAGGAGACGAACTCCTTAGATTGGACCAAGAGGAGACACACTTCCTTAGATTCGACCAAAAGGAGACGAACTCTCTTAGATTGGACGAAGAGGAGACTAACTCGGTTAGATTGGACCAAAAGGAGACGAACTCCTTAGATTGGACCAAGAGGAGACGAACTTCCTAAGATTAGACTAAGGAGACAAACTCCTTAGATTAGGCCAAAAGGAGACGAATTCCTTGGATTGGATAAGGAGGAGACGAACCACTTAGATTGGACCAAGAGGAGACGAACTTCCCTAGATTGGACCAAGAGGACACGAACTTCCCGAGATTGGACCAAGAGGACACGAACTCGGTTAGATTGGACCAAAAGGAGACGATTTCCTTAGATTGGACCAAGTGAAGACGAACTTCCCAAGATTGGACCAAAAGGAGACGAACTCCTTAGATTGGATGAAAAGAAGACGAACTCCATAGATTGGACGAAGACGAGACGAACCTCCAAAGATTGGACCAAAAGGAGACGAACTCCTTACATTGGATAAAGAGGAGACGAACGCCTTAGATTGGACCAAACAAGGACGCCCGACCACCAAGAAACTCTCTTAGATTGGACGAAGAGGAGACTAACTCGGTTAGATTGGACCAAAAGGAGACGAACTCCTTAGATTGGACCAAGAGGTGACGAACTTCCTAAGATTGGACCAAAAGGAGACAAACTCCTTAGATTGGACCAAAAGGCCACGAATTCCTTGGATTGGATAAAGAGGAGAGGAACCACTTAGATTGGACCAAGAGGAGACGAACTTCCCTAGATTGGACCAAGAGGAAACGAACTCGGTTAGATTGGACCTAAAGGAGACGATATGCTTAGATTGGACCAAGAGGAGACGAACTTCCCAAGATTGGACCAAAAGGGGACGAACTCCTTAGATTGGATGAAAAGAAAACGAACTCCTTAGATTAGACCAAGACGAGACGAACCTCCAAATATTGGACCAAAAGGAGACGAACTCCCTACATTGGATAAAGAGGAGACGAACTCCTTAGATTGGACCAAGATGAGACACACTTGCTTAGATTCGACCAAAAGGAGACGAACTTTCTTAGATTGGACGAAGAGGAGACTAACTCGGTTAGATTGGACCAAAAGGAGACGAACTCCTTAGATTGGACCAAGAGGAGACGAACTTCCTAAGATTAGACTAAAAGGAGACAAACTCCTTAGATTAGGCCAAAAGGAGACGAATTCCTTGGATTGGATAAGGAGGAGACGAACCACTTAGATTGGACCAAGAGGAGACGAACTTCCCTAGATTGGACCAAGAGGACACAAACTCGGTTAGATTGGACCAAAAGGAGACGATATCCTTAGATTGGACCAAGTGGAGACGAACTTCCCAAGATTGGACCAAAAGGAGACGAACTCCTTAGATCTGATGAAAAGAAGACGAACTCCGTAGATTGGACGAAGACGAGACGAACCTCCAAAGATTGGACCAAAAGGAGACGAACTCCTTACATTGGATAAAGAGGAGACGAACTCCTTAGATTGGACCAAGAGGAGACACACGTAATTAGATTAGACCAAAAGGAGACGAACCTCTAGATTGGCGAGAGGAGACACTCGGGGTAGATTGGACAAAAAGGAGACGAACTCCTTAGATGGACCAAGAGAAGACGAACTTCCCTAAGATTGGACCCAAAAGGAGAGGAACTCCTAGTTGGATAAGAGAAAGAGTAGAAAAACTTTCTTAGCTTGACCAAGATGGGAGACCAAACTTCATAGATGGACCAAAAGGAGACGAACTCCTTAAATTGCATTAAATAGCAGACGAACTCTTAGATTGGGACCAAGCGGAGACAACTTCCATAGATTGGCCAATAAGAGGACACGAAAACCCTTAGATTGGTGACCAAGAGGAGAGAACTGCCAAGATTGGACCAAAAAGAGACGAACTCCTTAGTTTGGATGAAGAGGAGACGAACTTCCCTAGATTGGACCAAGAGGAGTCGAACTTCCAAAGATTGGACCAAAAGGATATGAACTCCTTACATTAGATAAAGAGGTGATGAACTCCTTAGATTGGACCAAGAAGACACGAGCTCTGTTATATTGGACCAAAAGGAGACGAACTCGTTAGAATCGAACGAGAGGAGATGAACTCTTTTAGATTGGACCAAGAGGAGACGAACCCTCTTAGATTGGACCAAGAGGAGACGAACTCGGTTAGATTGGCCCAAAACGAGATGAACTCTCTTAGATTGGACCAAAAGGAGACGAAGTCTCCTAGATTGGACCAAGAGGTGGAGAACTCTGTTATATTGGACTAAAAGGAGACGAACTCCTTAGATTGAAAAGAGAGGAGACGAACTCCTTAGATTGGATAAAGAGGAGAAGAACCCCTTACATAGGACCAAGGGGATACGAACTTCCCTAGATTGGACCAAGAGGACACGAACTCGGTTAGACTGGAGCAAAAGGAGATGAACTCCTTTGATTGAAACGAGAGGGGACGAACTCCTTAGATTGGATAAAGAGGACACGAGCCCCTTAGATTGGACCAAGAGGTGACGAACTTCCCTAGATTGGACCAAGAGGACACGAACTCGGTTAGATTGGAGCAAAAGCAAACGAACTCCTAGATTGGACCAAGAGGAGATGAACTTCCAGAGATTGGAGCAAAAGCAGACGAACTGTTTACATTGGATAAAGAGGAGTCGAACTCCTTAGATTGGACCAAGAGGAGATGCACTTCCTTAGATTCGACCAATAGGAGACGAACTCGGTTAGATTGGACCAAGTGGATACGAAATCGATTAGATTGGACCAAAAGGACACGAACTACTTAAACTGGAACAAGAGGTGATGAACTTGCTAGGATTGGAATGAAGGGCAACGAACTCCTTAGATTGGAGCAAGAGGAGACAAACTCTCTTAGTTGGACCAAGAGGAGGAGAACTCTGTTATATTGGACCAAAAGGAGACGAACTCCTTAGATTCAAACGAGAGGAGACGAACTCCTTAGATTGGATAAAGAGGAGACGAACCCCTTAGAATAGAACAAGAGGAGACGAACTTCCATATATCGGACCATTAGGAGACGAACTCGTTTAGATTGGACCAAAAGGAGACGAACTACTTAAACTGGAAAAAGAGGAGACAAACTTGCTAGGATTATAACGAAGGGAGACGAACTCCTTAGATTGGACCAAGAGGAGACGAACTTCCTAAGATTGGACCAAAAGGAGACGAACTCCTTACATTGGATAAAGAGGAGCGACTCCTTTAGATTGGACCAAAGAGGAGACACACTCATTAGATAGACAAAAGGAGACGAACTCTATTAGATTGGACAAAGAGGAGACTAATCGGTTGATTGGACAAAAGGAGACGAACTCCTTAGAATGGGACAAAGAGGAGACGAACTTCCCAAGATTGGACCAAAAGGGGACGAACTCCTTAGATTGAATGAAAAGAAGACGAACTCCTTAGATTGGACCAAGACGAGACGAACCTCCAAAGATTGGACCAAAAGGAGACGAACTCCCTACATTGGATAAAGAGGAGACAAACTCCTTAGATTGGACCAAGAGGAGACACACTTCCTTAGATTAGACCAAAAGGAGACGAACTCTCTTAGATTGGACGAAGAGGAGACTAACTCGGTTAGATTGGACCAAAAGGAGACGAACTCCTTAGATTGGACCAAGAGAAGACGAACTTCCTAAGATTGGACCAAAAGGAGAGGAACTCCTTAGATTGGATAAAGAGTAGACAAACTTCTTAGATTGGACCAAGAGGAGACAAACTTCCATAGATTGGACCAAAAGGAGACGAACTCCTTACATTGCATAAAGAGCAGACGAACTTCTTAGATTGGACCAAGAGGAGACGAACTTCCCTAGATTTGGCCAAGAGGACACGAACTCCTTAGATTGGACCAAGAGGAGACGATCTCCTTAGATTGGACCAAGAGGAGACGAACTTCCCAAGATTGGACCAAAAAGAGACGAACTCCTTAGTTTGGATGAAGAGGAGACGAACTTCCCTAGATTGGACCAAGAGGAGTCGAACTTCCAAAGATTGGACCAAAAGGAGACGAACTCCTTACATTAGATAAAGAGGTGACGAACTCCTTAGATTGGACCAAGAGGACACGAGCTCTGTTATATTGGACCAAAAGGAGACGAACTCGTTAGAATCGAACGAGAGGAGATGAACTCTTTTAGATTGGACCAAGAGGAGACGAACCCTCTTAGATTGGACCAAGAGGAGACGAACTCGGTTAGATTGGCCCAAAACGAGATGAACTCTCTTAGATTGGACCAAAAGGAGACGAAGTCTCCTAGATTGGACCAAGAGGTGGAGAACTCTGTTATATTGGACTAAAAGGAGACGAACTCCTTAGATTGAAAAGAGAGGAGACGAACTCCTTAGATTGGATAAAGAGGAGAAGAACCCCTTACATAGGACCAAGGGGATACGAACTTCCCTAGATTGGACCAAGAGGACACGAACTCGATTAGACTGGAGCAAAAGGAGACGAACTCCTTTGATTGAAACGAGAGGGGACGAACTCCTTAGATTGGATAAAGAGGACACGAGCCCCTTAGATTGGACCAAGAGGTGACGAACTTCCCTAGATTGGACCAAGAGGACACGAACTCGGTTAGATTGGAGCAAAAGCAAACGAACTCCTAGATTGGACCAAGAGGAGATGAACTTCCAGAGATTGGAGCAAAAGCAGACGAACTGTTTACATTGGATAAAGAGGAGTCGAACTCCTTAGATTGGACCAAGAGGAGATGCACTTCCTTAGATTCGACCAATAGGAGACGAACTCGGTTAGATTGGACCAAGTGGATACGAAATCGATTAGATTGGACCAAAAGGACACGAACTACTTAAACTGGAACAAGAGGTGATGAACTTGCTAGGATTGGAATGAAGGGAGACGAACTCCTTAGATTGGAGCAAGAGGAGACAAACTCTCTTAGTTGGACCAAGAGGAGGAGAACTCTGTTATATTGGACCAAAAGGAGACGAACTCCTTAGATTCAAACGAGAGGAGACGAACTCCTTAGATTGGATAAAGAGGAGACGAACCCCTTAGAATAGAACAAGAGGAGACGAACTTCCATATATCGGACCATTAGGAGACGAACTCGTTTAGATTGGACCAAAAGGAGACGAACTACTTAAACTGGAAAAAGAGGAGACAAACTTGGTAGGATTAGAACGAAGGGAGACGAACTCCTTAGATTGGACCAAGAGGAGACGAACTTCCTAAGATTGGACCAAAAGGAGACGAACTCCTTAGATTGGACGAAAAGGAGACGAACTCCTTAGATTGGACCAAGAGGAGATGAACTTTAGATTGGACCAAAAGGAGACCAACTCCTTAGATTGGACCAAGAGGAGACGAACTCGGTTAGATTGGACCAAAAGGAAGACGAACTCCTTAGATTGGACCAAAAGAGGAGACGAATTCCTAAGATTACCCAAAGGAAGGAACTCCTTAAAAGGAGACAAACTCCTTAGATTGGACCAAGAGATTCCAAAGATTGGACCAAAAGGAGACGAACTCCTTTCATTGGATAAAGGGAGACGACTCCTTAGATTGGACCAAGAGGAGACACACTTCCTTAGATTAGACCAAAAAGAGACGAACTCTCTTAGATTGGACGAAGAGGAGACTAACTCGGTTAGATTGGACCAAAAGGAGACGAACTCCTAAGATTGGACCAAGAGGAGACAAACTTCCTAAGATTGTAGCAAAAGGAAAGGAACTCCTTAGATTGGATAAAGAGGAGGCAAACTCCTTATATTGGACCAAGAGGAGACGAACTTCCAAAGATTGGACCAAAAGGAGACGAACTCCTTTGATTGGACCAGGAGGATAAGAACTCGATTTGATTGGACCAAAAGGACAAGAACTACTTAAACTGGAACAAGAGGAGACGAACTTGCTAGGATTGGACCGAAGGGAGACGACCTCCCTCGATTGGACCAAGAGGAGACGAACTTCTTAAGATTGGACCAAAAGGAGACGAACTCCATAGATTGGACCAAGAGGAGACGAACTTCCTAAGATTGGACCAAAAGGAGACGAACACCTTAGATTGGATAAAGAGGAGACGAACTCCTTACATTGGACCAAGAAGAGACGAACACTGTTATATTGGACCAAAAGGAGACGAACTCATTAGAATGGAACGAGAGGAGACGAACTCTTTTAGATTGGACCAAGAGGAGACGAACCCTCTTAGATTGGACCAAGAGGAGACGAACTCGGTTAGATTGTCCCAAAACAAGACGAACTCTCTTAGATTGGACCAAAAGGAGACGAACTCTCCTAGATTGGACCAAGAGGAGGAGAACTCTGTCATATTGGACTAAAAGGAGACGAACTCCTTAGATTGAAAAGAGAGGAGACGAACTCCTTTCATTGGAAAAGAGGAGACGAACCCTTTAGATAGGACCAAGGGGAGACGAACTTCCTTAGATTGAACAAAGAGGACACTAACTCGGTTAGACTGGAGCAAAAGGAGACGAACTCCTAGATTGGACCAAAAGGAGATGAACTCCTTAGATTGAAAAGAGAGGAGACGAATTCCTTAGATTGGATAAAGAGGAGACGAACTCCTTAGATTGGACCATGAGCAGACGAACTTCCCAAGATTGGATCAAACGGAGACGAACTCCTTAGATTGGATGAAGAGGAGACGAACTCTTTAGATTGGACCAAGAGGAGACGTACTTCCAAAGATTGGACCAAAAGGAGAAGAACTCCTTATATTGGATAAAGAGGAGACGAACTCCTTAGATTGGACCAAGAGGAGACGCACTTCCTTAGATTTGACCAAGAGGAGACGAACTCTCTTAGATTGGACCAAGAGGAGATGAACTCTGCTATATTGGACCAAAAGGAGACGAACTCGTTAGAATGGACCGAGAGGAGATGAACTCTTTTAGATTGGACCAAGAGGAGACGAACCCTCTTAGATTGGACCAAGAGGAGACGAACTCGGTTAGATTGGACCAAAACGAGACGAACTCTCTTAGATTGGACCAAAAGGAGACGAACTCTCCTAGATTGGACCAAGAGGAGGAGAAGTCTGTTATATTGGACCAAAAGGAGACGAACTCCTTTGATTGAAACGAGAGGAGACGAACTCCTTAGATTGGATAAAGAGGAAACGAACCCCTTAGATTGGACCAAGAGGAGACGAACTTCCCTAGATTGGACCAAGAGGACACGAACTCGGTTAGATTGGAGCAAAAGGATACGAACTCCTAGATTGGACCAAGAGGAGACGAACTTCCAGTGATTGGACCAAAAGGAGACGAACAGCTTACATTGGATAAATAGGAGATGAACTCCATAGATTGGACCAAGAGGGGACGCACTTCCCTAGATTGGACCAAGAGGACACGAACTCATTTAGATTGGAGCAAAAGGAGACGAACTCCTTGATTGGACCAAAAGGAAACGAACACCTTAGATTGGACCAAGAGGAGACGAACTTCCAGAGATTGGACCAAAAGGAGACGAACTCCTTACATTGGATAAAGAGGAGACGAACTTCCTAAGATTGGATCAAAAGGAGACAAAATCCTTAGATTGGATAAAGAGGAGACGAACTCCTTAGATTGGACCAAGAGGAGACGCACTTCCTTAGATTCGAGCAAGAGGACACGAACTCCTTAGAATGGACGAAGAGGAGACGATCTCCTTAGATTGGACCAAGAGGAGACGAACTTCCCAAGATTGGACCAAAAGGAGACGAACTCCTTAGATTGGATGAAGAGGAGACGAACTTCCTTAGATTGGACCAAGAGGAGACGAACTTCCAAAGACTGGACCAAAAGGAGACGAACTCCTTACATTGGATAAAGCGGAGACGAACTCCTTATATTGGACCAAGAGGAGACGAACTCTGTTATATTAGACCAAAAGGAGATGAACTCATTAGAATGGAACTACAGGAGACGAACTTCCTTATATTGGAATGATAGGAGACGAACTCTTTTAGAATGGACCAAGAGGAGACGAACTTCCTTATATTGGACCGAGATGACACGAACTAGGTTAGATTGGACCAAAAGGAGACGAACTCTCCCAGATTAGACTAAGAGGAGAGGAACTCGTATAGATTGGAACAAAAGGAGACGAACTCCTGAGATTGGATCAAAAGGAGATGAACTTCCAAAGATTGGATCCAAAGGAGACGAACTCCTTAGATTGGACCAAGAGGAGACGAACTCGGTTAGATTGGACCAAAAGGAGACAAACTTCCTAAGATTGGACCAAAAGAAGACGAACTACTTAGATTGGATAAAGAGGAGACCAACTCCTTAGATAGGACCAAGAGGAGACGAACTTTCCTAGATTAGACCAATAGGGGACGCACTTCCTTGGATTCGACCAAGAGGAGACGAACTTTCTTAGATTGGACCAAGAGGAGACGAACTTTGTTATATTGGACCAAAAGGAGACGAACTCCTTAGATTGGAACGAGAGGAGACTAACTTCCTTATATTGGACCGATAGGAGACGAACTCTCTTAGATTGGACCAAGAGGAGACGAACTCGGTTAGATTGGACCAAAAGGTGGCGAACTCTCCTAGGTTAGACCAAGAGGAGAGTAACTTGTTTAGATTGGACAAAAAGGAGACGAACTCCTTAGATTGGACCAAAAGGTAACGAACTACCAAAGATTGGACCAAAAGGAGACGAACACCTTAGATTGGACCAAGAGGAGACGAACTTCCTAAGATTGGATTAAAAGGAGACGAACTCCTTATGTTAGATAAAGAGGAGACGAACTACTTAGATTGGACCAAGAGGAGATGAAGTTCCAAAGATTGGACCAAAAGGAAACGAACTCCTTACATTGGATAAAGAGGAGACGAACTCCGTAGATTGGACCAAGAGGAGACGAAATTCCTTAGATTGGACCAAGAGGAGACGAACTTCTTAAGATTGGATAAAGAGGAGACGAACTCCTTAGATTGGATAAAGAGAAGACGAACTCATTAGATTGGACCTAGAGGAGACGAACTTCCAAAGATTGGACCAAAAGAAGATGAACTCCTTAGATTGGACCAAGAGGAGACGAACTCGGTTCGATTGGACCAAGAGGAGACGAACTCTGTTATATTGGACCAAAAGGAGATGGACTCCTTAGATTGGAACGAGAGGAGACGAACTTCCTTATATTGGACCGATAGGAGACGAACTCTCTTAGACTGGACCAAGTGGAGACGAACTCGGTTAGATTATACCAAAAGGTGACGAACTCTCCTAGATTAGACCAAGAGAAGAGGAACTCGTTTAGATTGGAGAAAAAGGAGACGAACTCCTTAGGATTTAGGGACCAAGAGGAGACGAACTCGATCAGATTGGACTAAAAGGAGATGAACTCCTTAGAGTGGACCAAGAGGAGACGAACTTCCTAAGATTGGACCAAAAGGAGACGAACTCCATAGATTGGATAAAGAGGAGATGAACTACTTAGATTGGACAAAGAGGAGACGAACTTCCAATGATTGGACCAAAAGGAAACGAACTCCTCACATTGGACAAAGAGGAGACGAACTCCTTAGATTGGACACTTTACCAACAAAAAAAAAACTCCTTAGATTGGACCAAGAGGAGACGAAATTCCTTAGATTCGACCAAGAGGAGACGAACTTCCTTAGATTGGACCAAAAGGAGACGAACTCTCCTAGATTGGACCAAGAGGAGATGAACTCGGTTGGATTGGACCAAAACAAGACGAACTACTTAGATTGGACCAAGAGGACACAAACTCGCTTAGATTGGACCAAAGGAAGCCGAACTACTTAAATTGGACCAAAAGGAAACAAACTTCCTAAAATTGGACCAATAGGAGACGAGCTCCCTAGATTGGATAAAGAGAAGACGAACTCCTTAGTTTGGACCAAGAGGAGACGAACTTCCAAAGATTGGACCCAAAGGAGACAAACTCCTTAGATTGGACCAAGAGGAGACGAACTCGGTTAGATTGGACCAAAAGGAGACGAACTTCTTAAATTGGACCAAAAGGAGACGAACTTGGTTAAATTGGACCAAAATGAGACGAACCCTTAGACTGGACCAAGGGGAGACGAACTTCCTAAGATTGGAGCAAAAGGAGACGAACTCCTAAGATTGGATAAAGAGGAGACGAACTCCTTAGATTGGACCAAGAGGAGACGAACTTCCAAAGATTGGACCAAAAGGAGACGAACTCCTTACATTGGATAAAGAAGAGACGAACTCCTTAGATTGGACCAAGCGGAGAGGAATTCCTTAGATTGGACCAAGAGGAGACGAACTCGGTTAGATTGGACCAAAAGGAGACGAACTCCCTAGATTGGACCAAGAGGAAACGAACTGCCTAAGATTGGACCAAAAGGAGACGAACTCCTTAGATTGGATAAAGAGGAGACGAACTCCTTAGATTGGACCAATGGGAGACGCACTTCCCTGGATTCGACCAAGAGGAGACGAACTCCTTAGATTGGACCAAGAAGAGACGAACTTCCTAAGATTGGATCAAAAGGATGCTAACTCCTTAGATTAGATAAAGAGGAGACGAACTACTTAGATTGGACCAAGAGGAGATAAAGTTCCAAAGATTGGACCAAAAGGAAACAAACTCCTTACATTGGATAAAGAGTAGACGAACTCCGTAGATTGGACCAAGAGGAGACGAAATTCCTTAGATTGGACCAAGAGAATACAAACTTCTTAAGATTGGACCAAAAGTAGACAAACTCCTTAGATTGGATAAAGAGGAGACGAACTCCTTAGATTGGACCAAGAGGACACGAACTCGGTTAGATTGGACCAAGAGGAGACGAACTCTGTTATATTGGACCAAAAGGAGATTAACTCCTTAGATTGGAACGAGAGGAGACGAACTTCCTTATATTGGACTGATAGGAGACGAACTCTCTTAGACTGGACCAAGAGGAGACGAACTCGGTTAGAT
>JAGKPW010002307.1:0-145954 GCA_019926035.1 Melaleuca alternifolia
CTGTTTGAGGATTCTTTTCGCTTTATTTAAGGTTCTCAAGCGAAAAAAAAAAAAGAAATGTTTGAGGATTCCAACCTTGTTTGTAAAGAGATATAACTGCTAACTTGCTTGTCATATCACCCACAGGGAAGTTGTCATCATTATCAAGATTTTACCAATGTCTAAACAAATTAGTAAATTTTGAATTCTTCTGAAATTTTTACAATCATCTTCAATAATATATCTATAGTGTAACAAAGTTACCCATATTCCATTCATATAGTGACCGACCAACTTCTCTAAAATTTTACAACTGTTCTTAATACAATTCCAACTCAATTGAATATCTCTCAACCTCACAATGAATCAATCAATAATCGAGTTTTTTCAAGCTAGTATTGACAAGATGAGATTTATAAAATAAAATAAGAAATAAGAAGAAGAGGAGGAGGAGGTTTCGCCTCCCTCACACTTATTTTAGCCCAGCGAGGGGAGCATTTCCTTTGGTTCTTTTTACCTCCTCTCCTTTTCACCCAATCAATTCCGAAAACCCGATTTTATTCTATGGAATGACCCGACTCGATTCCTTATATGGGTCATGCTCTCAAAAGAAAAATTAAGCCGCAAATGATTTGGAGCGACTCTTCATCCATAGATAATATCTTCCTTTTGATGTGAAACGTGAAATGTATATAGTCCTCTGTCGATATTTGATGTCATCATCAATAACAATGTTTATCAACTTAGATTCCTCTGCGGATACTAACCATGTCTTGATATCACTGATTTCACTATGCTTGAATCGGTGATAATTGCCGACTATGCTTGATCCCTAAATTCTCATATTCTGCAAACGTATATTTTCCATTATAACGTTGATTGACTTTGTGCACTACATAGCAATTTCATATAACATCTAATCCATTTTTTGAATGTGCACTACATTTTATATAGACCACGCATTTATTTGACATAAAGTAGAAGTCATGGGTCGTTAAATCATGGATGGAAAAGAAAAGGCCATTATAGCCAAAAAGGGTTCAAGGCGGCCAGGTCATTAATTCAATAACATCTCTTGTGGAAGACCGGATGGGGCAGATCAAGATCCCTCTATTCCTTCCCAACTCGGATTCCGATTTGCAGAGCACTTGTGGGAAGGATAGAAGTAGCATGCGGAAGAGAGTCTGTGATGGTTTATGCGCGTGTTCTTTTTGGAGAGGGAGAACGGCATAAGAAGTGAGGCTTTTAGGCTTAGGGGTATGGGCCGGCGTACGATGGGCATGGTTTATGGGTTGGATCGGACCGATATGCTTACATCATTGGGCTGAACTAGGCCTAGTTGAACTCTCTCTTCTTATTTTAAATTTATTTTATCCATTATTAATATTTGTTCTTTTACTATTATTTATTCCTTTTTCTTACAAAAAATATAAGCTTGATGTGTTGACAAAAATTTAGGTGCCAACAATGGATTCTATGGAGAGAGAGAGAGAGAGGGAGAGAGATTGTGTAATGCACTATACAAATAAAACAGATGTAATAAAATAACCCATGATTACAAATAGGAGAAAAAAGAAGTATGTGTTCAGGAGAAAATCTATTACAAATAGATAATATTTGATAAATCTTACAATTCAAAAGCAGTATGGGTACTCATAATAACAAGATGATTTGTTTGATTCAATATTCCAAATTTTATATTATGTGATTGCGAATGCTTTGATAATAAATATTTAAAAATATATTTGCTTATATGTAGATTATATTGAGGATTATGAAGAGGTTTTAAAAGGGTTTAGCAAAGCAGTGATTCTTGTAAAGATATAATGTCTCATGTTTTTCACAAAAAAATTGCTAAGCCTCATAGAATGGCCGACAATACCTATATTGCCATGCCAATAATATCTAATGAAAATTGAGAGGATGGACAACATTGAATTATGCGTAAAATTTTATGGCTAAAATAGTACAACCAAAAAAAAATTATAATCAAATAG
Source organism: Melaleuca alternifolia (assembly GCA_019926035.1). Classification (NCBI taxonomy): domain Eukaryota; kingdom Viridiplantae; phylum Streptophyta; class Magnoliopsida; order Myrtales; family Myrtaceae; genus Melaleuca; species Melaleuca alternifolia. The sequence continues at coordinate 1,977 of JAGKPW010002307.1, forward strand.
ACATCCATCCAATATGTTTAGGACTTTATTGGACAATATTTTTTCAAGTATGTATATAGCATACAAATATGGAGAAAAAACTTATATCATCAGAAAATCAGAAGACGACCACTGAATTCGTGCAGAGTCACCTCATTATTAGCTTTTCATGAAGATTAAACCCAGCTATTTAAGTACACAATACCTCAAGAGATTTAATTCAGGAGTTTGGTCCTCAAATTGCGCCTAATAGTGGAAGCACACAAATATTTTATTTTGTTACGAGTGATGATGGAATATTAAACTAGAAAAGTGATATTAGAAAGGAACAAATAAAGATGAGATACAGAGCACGAGATTAAGATACGACAAAGGATCCAGGAAAAAGTAATAAAATCAAAAAAGAAGAATGTGATTGGTTTTTCTCGAGCCACGGCGTGAAATAGTAATAATTTTTGCTACATCTCCTAAAGGTCTCATACATGGCTACCAGTCTGAGAAAATTCCTCGAGAACATTAAGATAAGATGCATTGATATGTCATGATGCTCATTACTATGAAGCCGGAACTTGTGTATGTTAAAGTGAATTGGAAATGAAAACTCGGACTAGTGGTCATAGATTACAAATTCATTATTGAACACCCTGAAATATTGTGAGATCACTTGAAAATATGGAATAGGAAAGACACAAAAACTTATTTCAGGTTTCGAGTCTTAAAGAACTGAGAACCTATTCATTGAAACGAATTCTCAATTTTTTGAACCTATTTTGCATACAATGCAGAATTAGACCAGTTGGTTCCACTTTGAAACCATGCTAACCTTAAAAAGACATGTCAATCGTCATACCAAAGATAAGTATAACTTGTATCTAAAAAAGTTGCTGAATTTGAAGCCAGTATATGAAGCTTTAACGATCTTCCGTCCCAATCCACCCCCCACCCGCCCAACCTCCCGCGTAGAAGAGGAACTAATCATCACGAGAAGAATTAAAAAGGGTTTATTTTGGGATGACTAATTATCATGGAAAGAATCTTATTAATCCATACCCACGGGACACTTACTAATTGTACCTAACAAAGGGATATTTACATTTGAATGCATCTATTGTGCATACCATGAGAAAAGGAGTGATTCAAAAATGATTTTTTTTTATTTGGCATCGAAGCACTCCTCAGTGGAAGGATTGGGAACCAAAGAACCGCAAACATCGACTTGGACTTTCAAATAAATTCTCAAATCTCACCGCTGGCCAATATCGACTTTGGCCTTGAATAACATATGCAACTTTTGAGTGTTAGGACACGGTAAAAATCGTAAACCACCTTGCTTCTTAATATTCTTAGCAGAGGTCTTATGACATGCCAACCGTCATGCCAAAGAAAAGTAGTCACCCCACCTCCAAAGAAAAAAGTGCTTAATATGAGGCCAGCATGATCTGGGAGCTTTAACAATATCCTCCGAAGGGAAACTAATTGTCATGGGAAGATTTCAAAAGAGTTCATCTCGCGATAACATGTATGCCAAGCAATTCAGAAATCTCATTAAATGATATTCATAAGAAACTTGTTAACCGTGCCTACTAAAGGAATATATACATTTCAATGCATTTATTGTGTGTGACACGAGAAAAAGAGTGCTTCCGAAATGAAATTTTTTCTTAACTTGACGTCGAAGTAGTTTATAATAGAAGGATTAGGAACCTAAGAATCACAAATACCAGCTTGGCATTTCAACTAAATTCTCATATTCGGTTGCTAGCTAATGCTTACTTTGGCCTTGAATAACATTCGCAACCTTTGAATGGTAGGACATAGCATAATTTTAAACCACCCGGCTTGTGAATATTTTTAGCGATGGTCCTAAGATATGCTAATCTTGAGGCAAGAGATAACTGATAAGTAGTTATCCCATCTCCCAAAAAAGATGCTTGATATGAGGCCAGCATCTAGAATCTTTAAAATGTATTTCGAATAGAAGAACAACTAATTATCAGGGGAAGAGTCCAACAGGTTTTATCTCGCAATAAGCAATCTGAACAAGTTTTGTTAAATGATACCTATAAGACACTTGTCAATTGCACTTAATAGAGAAATATTTACATATCAATGCAGTAATCTTATGTAGCATGAAAAAACAGAGTGCTTCCGAAAATAAATTTTTTCTTTACTTGCTATCGAAGCACTCTTTAGCCTTGTTATATTCTAAACCAAACATAGAAAATGAGTATATAGTAATTCGGTTTTGGGGGAAAAGTCTTCCCCACGACTCTCAACTATAGATCTTGCAGCTAAATAATAAAAGTAAATAGTAGCAAAGTGACGAAAATGATAAAAGGGACAAAGAAGATGCAGGAAAAGGCGAGAGCTGTGGGAGTTGAACCGATGGCCTTCTGATCCGAACTCAGACGCGCTAATTTCAATTAATCTCACCGCTTTTCCATTACGCTAATACGGTGAAAATGCTCTTTATCTCTAACAAATGTTTTATAAATATGGAATGTCCGCATCTTTTATCTCGACTATATAGAAATCAAACATAATAACCATTTAAATCTCGAAATTTTGGTTGGAAAATTCTATCAAATGCCTCATTTCTTTTGTTAAGATATATCATGATAACGAGGTATAACAAAAAACATAAATTTCTAAATAATATGAATAATGAAAATAAGTATTGAAAAAACTGTAAGAATATCTTACTTTCAAAAATTGATTCTCAATAATGATCTTACTTTCTTTATCAAAGTGATATGTCTCTCTTTTTTTTCTCCACATGAATCCTTGGACGTTCTTTTCACCCAAGCCGATCTAATCATATCCTATCACATGAGATATATAGCTCGACTCAATTATTCATTTATTAGAATAATCAAACGACAATCTACAAATATATATATCCTTACCAAAAAAAAATCTACAAATATATATATATATATATACAATTAATTATTGATTTTTCTCACGAATACACATGTCCGTTATCGTGTCTATTGTCTGTTGACACCTAAATTTTAATATTTTGTTTAAAATTGCAGATTCTTTGGGAAAATTTAAACAGATTATATTTGAAATAAGGGATGAGGATTATCAAAATTCGGTCAAATCTTTTAAGATTTGACTGAATATTGCTTTCCTTGTTCTTTAAAAGAAGCCAAGGACGTACAGTAAAAAGGGGTGGGGGGATTCATAAAAAAAAACGGCATTACACGCGCGCGGAGACACAGAGGAGAGAGAGAAAGAGCTTCTGGAGACTTCTTCATCCAGGCGCCCAAGAGTGAAGGAAAGGAAGACGCTGAGAGAGAGAAGAGAGGGAGGAAAAGAGGGAAAAGCTTCGACCACTCCTTCGTCACGCGTTTTTCTTTGCGATTTACCGTCGTCGTTCTTTGTTCGTAGGTAGGTCTCGGTTGCTTTCTTTAATCTCTCGTTGGTTGTTCTCGGTTTGAATTGAAGTTTTGTTGTTCTAATCAATGTTAAAGCTGCCGTTGTTTGCGAATCTTGCATCTCCGTGATTGATTAGTCGCATTTTAGGGTTAGATTCCCCTTGTTTTCAACCTGCGACTGAACCCTCCCCTTACCGTATTACATCTTTTACCGATTGTTCCTCGCGGATTCGTCTCCTTTTCTGTGTAATCCTTGCTGTTCGTGTGAGTGTGGTGATCTTGGGGCGTCGACGGAGGGTCGGCCTCCATTGTTTTGTCTCGACGCCGTCCGCCGCGGCTCCGCCGCGAGCAGAACAGTGTTGAGTTCAATTTGCAAGTTATCCATTGAGGAAGACACGCGAGGAAGGAGAAGCTCGCGCGCGTGGAGGAGATGGGCCGCGGGGGAGGGGTTGGCGTTGAGCTGGTCCGCGCATCTCAATGGAGCAGGCCTATTCACGCGCGTGGAGGGCCCGAGCAGCAGTCAAATGCAGGCCTGTTTGCTTGCAGGTCCATATTGAAGAAAATAAAGCAGGCCCCCGCGGAGAAAGGGAGGGCCGAAAAAAAAAAATGGACTGGGCTCGCGGGCCCAGTCCACTACTCTCTTTGCCCGGCTGCAGGCCTTTCTCAGGAGACTCTCGCGCGGGTCGGGCGGACCGAACCGACCCGGTTCGCCCGCCTGACCCGATCCCTTTATTTTTTATTATTATTTGGTTTATAATAATCAAAAAATAAAAAATTTCTGCAATAAAAAATCTTTCATTTGTGCTGATTTATTTGCTTATGCATTTTATTATTTAGTATTTGCTTGTTTTATTTGTGTGTTTTATTATTTGCTTGTTTTTTTTATGATAGGCTTTATTAGTTATGATTTCATTGTGCATTAGTCAATAGTCCGATCTCCCACCTGAGATACGACTCGTGACCGCACGTTAAATTGATCGATCCGATCTCATGCCCGAGATACGATCCGTTGATTTAGTTGCATTTTTTTAGATTAATTCATAAAATACCAAAAAGATTGCATTCCATGTTAGATTGCATATTAGATAGAATTGCATTTTAGATAGAATTGCATCTTTATGTTTAGATTAAATTGCATTTAGATTATATTAGGTTGCATTTTAAATATAATTAGCATGTTAAAATTAGGTTTTCATGTTTATTTCAAAATAAAACTAAGAATAAAAAATCATATGCATATCATAGCATTAATCTTTCTTTTCATTGCATAACATTTAGTCCAGATACATTAAATATCATGTCAATTTGGAGGATTGCACATTATTCATGCATGTTAATTAGGAATCGCATTTTTAGCTATATTAGAGTAATAGGTCAAAATTTTAATTTAGGCATTTATTTAATTTCGAATTTCCATTGATAAAACTCAAAATAAAAAAAATAAAAAAATCATTCACCCATCATTTAAATAGTTACATGTAGTTAATTAATTTAGTTAATTGTCATTGCATGTCTATTTATACCATGATAGAATAATTCATTTAGATTTCTAGGTATCATTTTAGATTAGGTTTTCACATTTTAAATAGTTTATTTAATTTCGAATTTCATTTAAATAAATAAGAAAATGCTTCTAAAAAAACCTTTGCATGTTATTTAATTCATTTTCTTAGATAACATGTCATTTAGTCCAAATTAATATCATGTTAGGTCATGTCATTAGGTTTAGACTTTCATGCATTTGCATATTAGTTTGGTTTTCATATTTTAAAAATATTATCCGTAGTTAAGATAAGATTTTAGTTTTAATTAGGGATTAATGTAATTCCTAGTTTAAATTAGATGTTATTTAACTATTGATAATTGTTTTCATTAATCTAGATTTGCATTAAGATGTTTGCATATAGAATTAATTTTTCATTACATGCATTGCATGCACATTAAAAAACCAAAAAAAATAGTTTTCTTGTTAATTTGCATCATTAGGTCATCTCTGTTCATTGTTTTATTTCTTTAAGCATTTAAATAATTTTTTGCACACCCGCGTGATCACCGTGCATGTTAGGGAATAAACTTAAAAAATCAATTCAAACTGCTTTCAAATCATTTTTTTCGAAATAGAATAAATAAGTTCTCAAGTCCCCGAATTCAAGAATCTCTGGTTCGTATGAGTAAAATACTACTCCCGGTATTTTACATGGGTTTCTAATCGACCCACCACAAATAGATTAGTGGCGACTCTTTTGAAATTGACTTTGCATGTTAAGAATTGAAATCTAAGTCGTGAATTGGTATGAGCTTGGGAGAGCTCGAGCTAAATTAGGTTTAGCAATCCATTAGCCTAACCCTTAGGTGGTACACCTTCGGGGAGGTCGCGACAGCTTGGCGACTCCGCTGGGGACTTAGTTCATAGAACTCTAGTGGACTTAGGCCGGTTTTTCTTCTTTTCAAAAAAAATTTTTTGGCAGCGAGGATTCCATGTATGTCCCTAACATATGTGTTAAATGTTTTTGCAGGAGGGTGTTTGGAATGAATGATTGAATGCTTTGATAGAAGTGTTGCTTGATATCAATTGTTGTGCATGTTTTCATTGCTTTAGCACTACACTCGGCACACACAACCTGCCACCGAACCTGGGCCACATAGGATTACCTAAGATGGTGTTGAGGTAGATGCCACTCCGACTGCATGCCCGCGGTACGAGTCGCCTATCTCAACCCCGAAATTTCTTTCTTAGTGTCAAGAGTATCCACCTCGGTCTGCAAGCTTGCAACCCGGGTTGACTCTTTGACTGTGCCGGAGTCATAAGGACCCGACTTAGTACGCGTGCCTGCGGCTAGTCCGATCATCCTTATGGCTCTACTTTGCTAAGCCTTGTAAAGTAGAAATCGAGCTGCATTTTCATGTGCATGTGATTGCTCCCATATACCTATGCAGTAAGTTATCTGAACTCTCACTTTGCAATTTATTTACACCATTATAATTTTTGTCGGTCCATGACAATAGGTTGCACATCAATTTTGGTTTATATAGCATGGGAAAACACGACATTCGACTTGTTCCTGCTCCCAAAGCTGAGTTGAGCATGTGGTGGGATAAGTTCGACCAAAATATCAGCGACTTTGTTGAAGAACGTGTCACAAAACTTGCTCAAGCAAATGAGCAGTTGCAAAGGAAAGTCGTTTTCCCATGTGTATATAGATCAAGCTAATTGAAGAAAAAAAAAGCTTGAATCTTTCGTTTCAATTCTAGCATTATTGTTTAAGAGTTTTGAATTTTCAATGGCTTTCGTATAAGGACAATTTCAATGGTTAAAGCAAGATGTTTTGCCTTTTGTCATGGACCATTTATTCTATCTCCTTTTTCGTGCACTATGCTTATCCTTGTCATTTTTTTCATTCGAAGATGATTATGGAGCGTCCACGTTTACCAATTATCACAAGATCAAGAGCCAGAGTAGGGATGGCCGACCAAAATGAACAAACTCGTGTTGCTGTGCTTAAAACGGAGATGAAGACAGTCTTGAATGTCCTCGAGAACCTCTCTAAACAAGTTATTTCTCTAAACACAAACATTTTTGCTTTGTCTGCATCTGCTCAACCGAGTGTAGAAGTCGTGTTGCCCAATGACTCAGCTTCTACTGAGCCGATAAAAAAAGCAAAGAACGTTGTCATCGACACTTCCTTGGATGAGGACGAGGTAATCCTGACTGACAATGTCCCCATGCCTGTGGCTAATAAGGTCGGGGCATCTTCTGAACTGCCAAAGAGTGATGAGGCCAAGCGCATTGCTAAGCTTGAGGAACAAATTCAACAAATGCAAGGCTTTCAAGATCAATTCCCATGAGGTCTTGCTCATATTGCCAAAGTCCATGCTCCTAAAAAGTTCAAGGCACCTGAGTTCAACAAATATGAAGGCCTTTCCTGTCCTAAGGTCCACTTGCAGTACTACACGATGAGGATGGCACTGTATGCTGACAACGTGCCACTCATGATCCACACTTTCCAGGATAACTTAATCGGACCTGCCTTACAATGGTTCGTGATGAAGAAAATCAGCTTGCTCGAGACTTGGGAGGATTTATCTGATGCTTTCATCCGTCAATACAAATTTAACATGGATGTGGCCCCGTCACGTGAGGATTTGATCGGCCTTGAGAAAAAGAAGAATGAGACTTTCAAAGCTTATTCTATGAGATGGAGAGCTGTGGTTGCGCAGATCACTCCTGAACTGACTGAAAAGGAGATGCTAGACATGTTTATAAGGTCTTTGCCATTTGAGTTCCGCAATCGAGTGTTGGGCTCTCGTTTTGAATCCTTGGGTGAACTGATTCCCGTGGGAGAACGTATTGAGATTGCTATGTGTGATGGTTGGGCTATGGAGCAAGCTACCTCTTTCAAGAAATTTGCTTTTAAAAAAGATAAAGAATTTGCATCTGAAGTGAATATGGCATACTCACAACTGAGCTCTGGCAGACCTTCAAATATCCATGCCCCTACAAATCGGCAGGTCGGGGGCCGATCATTTGCACCTCGTTAGTTCAATAGGAGGCAATTCACTCCCCTTTCGAGGCCTTTATATAAGATTTTACCTATTTTGCAAAAGAAGGGTTTGCTTTCTTAGGAGCCGAAGCATCCGAATCTTGAGAAATTCCACAACTTTAATGCTTCAAAGAGGTGCGATTATCACATGGGTGAAGTGGGGCATTCAACTGATGAGTGTTTCATCCTGAAACACAAAATCCAGGATCTTTTGGATACAAAGGTGTTCACCTTCAGCGTCGCTCAACCAAACGTTGAGAAGAATCCTCTTCCGGAGCACGAGGGGGGCGTCAATGCAATTCTTGAGAATGAGTCCCAGGAGAAAATGGGTGCCAACCCACATGAGTAATTTATTCCTGCTTCACTCCCCTGCGTGGGAGTCTCTTTCATTTATCGCTTTCCTAGAATTTTTCGTTCTTTCATTTGAATTCTGCAATTTCTTTTCCATAAGTGTAATTCATTCTGAGTTATTCAATAAAATCACCATTTTTTAGGCATGATGAGGTACACCAAACCAACTCATTGACGATATCCAACAACTAAAAGGAATCATCCACGGAGAATTCTGAGAGTTGGGCTTCTTCATGTTTCCTTGTTCAAAAATTGTCAAAAAAATAAAAATAAAAAATATTTAAAAAAAAAAGAGGATGCATGAATCCTATTTTTTTTTCTGACCTCTTTGCTTCATGTGTTAAAGCCTAACTCTTTTTATCGAGAGGGGACACTTCTGAAGGGAAATAATTTGCGAAGGTTAACATGCAGAATTGTGGGGGCATTTGTCAAATCTGGAGGAAACATTGCATTGATAAGTGATACAATTTCACAAATTTTAGATTTTACTTAGAGTCATGTTCATGCACGTTTTTTTTTTATGCAGGGGGGCAGAACAAGAAATGCGACATCAAAAATTGATTTTCCATGGTGATAAGTCGTGTTCATACCCAAGAGCAGTCAATGGACCTTCATTTTTTATAACTCTCTTGCATTTGATATCATGATATTTTTGAATTAGATGAATTATTATTGCTCACATTGGCAAAAAATGTTTTTGCTTGATTGAGAATGCTAAGCAAGATATATCGGGATGACGAAAGGCAAGCCCTATCCACACACAGTCCCTTATTTATACAATTGTGAGAGAGCACACGAAATTCCATGTCTGCAGGGTAAAGAGTTCTCTCGCGAAAGGTACATTAACCAAAATGATGAGAGGCAGTTCATTTCTCTATCCCAAACACTAAGATGATCCATTGATTGCCCACTTTGAGCTTAAACACTTGAGGAGTTTCATTTCAAAATACCCCTGTCAAGAACAACCCCACATCGGGGCAAATTGGAGGTACATTTGCATCATTGATGAAAAAATGAATAGAAATTTTCTTGCTTTCACTTGCATCAATCTTTGAGTGTTGCTTTTACATGTGGAATCGAATATTAAATCAAGTGCCTTAGGGATGACGAAGAGCATTTATTCTTATATCGTAAACAGTCTTGTCATTTGCTAGCCACTTTGGGCCTATGATTTCATTTCAAACTAAACCCATATTGGTAATGACCTCTTACACTGGGGCATGCAAAAGTTAAGATCATCCGAATTAATAGAGTACAAGCGTCACATCATGGGATGTCAGCCCAGAGTGTTGTTTTAATCACACTGGTCCAATTTAGTCGATAGATCAAGAAAAGAGAAAAAATGCAAAATGAGGCATGAAAAAGCAATGAGCCTGGTAAAAGCAAGGCCAATGCCCAAATTCAGAGGAAAAGTGAAAAAACTTAGGGGCAAAGAAAAAAGCAGTGTGCCTGGTAAAAGCAAGGCTGATGCCCATAGAAGTCAGAGCCAAAGGCTCAAGTCTGCAGAAAAGTCGACCTTCAATGTGTCCAGATTCTAAAAGATGCTGAATGGGGCAATCTTGTCAATAATCTCTAGTGAGTTTGACGTCATATATCATCCCCAGTGAATCAAAGTCTAAGGCTCGAAAGTTGAGTCTGAGGAAAAATTTCCAATTTTTCATCCTATACACACTTTTAAGCCAAACATGCAAAGTCTCTTCTGATTAGGGCACTTGAATTAATGTAAGATTCCTAATGCTTTAAGCTTAGCTCGAAGAAGTGTGAGCAAGACTGTTTCTATTACATTTGTAGGGTTCTTGACTTGTAAACCTAGCGATATTTGTTGAAGACTTTCTTTCTAAGCCTTGACTCAAAGAGTCTCCTTTGCTTAACCATTGACCAAGCCCAAATTACGGTCCTGTTAAAGACCTACCTGATTGGTAAGATTGTACCACTTGGGAGAGTACTCAGAATTTTGTTAACATGATGATAGTGAGACTGAGTGTTTAGTTATTCCCTCATCGGGACAAAAGCCCTTCTAAATGAGAATGAGTGATAAGTCCTTTCTGACTGAATGTATCTTATTTCAAAGAATCTCTCAAATATGAATTGCATTTTATGATGAAGTAGATGATTTGATGATGTGGTTATCCCTTCAGGGATCATGAATTCTGAATGTATGTAAGTGCTTATGACTATGTGCAGGTACTTCTCTTTCATACCGATAGGTCTGTATCGGTGTCTTATCTCGAGAGCCTGTGACGATGTACAGGTCTCCTAGCTTAAGTTCATTTTGAGTCCCTACGGCGACGTATAGGGACTCGAGTTTAATCGGGTATCTTTCACCGTTTTGCCTCTGTGGTGACCGAATTAAGGTTTCGGGCCTCAAGTAGTCCAGGTCTCTTTCAATGTTTTGCCTCTGTGGTAACCAAATTAAGGTTTCGGGCCTCAAGCAATCCAGGTATCTTTCACAATTTTGCCTCTGTGGTGACCGAATTAAGGTTTCGGGCCTCAAGCAATCCATGTATCTTTCACCGTCTTACCTCTGTGGTGACCGAATTAAGGTTTCGGGCCTCAAGCAATCCGAGTATCTTTCATTGTTTTGCCTCTATGGTGACCGAATTAAGGTTTCGGGCCTCAAGCAATCCAGGTATCTTTCATTGTTTTGCCTCTATGGTGACCGAATTAAGATTTCGGGCCTCAAGCAATCCAGGTATCTTTCACTGTTTTGCCTCTGTGGTGACCGAATTAAGGTTTCGGGCCTCAAGCAAACAAGTCAGGTTCCTTCATTGTCTTTCTTTTGTGACCGAAGCAAGTGCTCGAGCTTAAGAGGACAGTTTCAAAACTCATACATACCTTGATCTGCCATTCCAACAAGGTAAGTAATTTCAGGTATATTTCTTTTTCCTTCTTTTGCATTCATCATGTCATAATCACATTTGAAAATGAGAGTGATCTCAACAAAAATATCATGCATAGTCAAAATTTAGGTATCATTTTGTCTTTGAATACAACTTTTGCGAGCTCACCTTCAAAGAGGGGCAGCTGTTGACACCTAAATTTTAATATTTTGTTTAAAATTGTAGATTCTTTGAGAAAATTTAAGCAGATTATATTTGAAATAAGGGATAAGGATTATCAAAATTCGGTCAAATCTTTTAAGATTTGACTGAATATTGCTTTCCTTGTTCTTTAAAAGAAGCCAAGGACGTACAGTAAAAAGGGGTGGGGGATTCATAAAAAAAAAAAACAACATTACACACACATGCGCGGAGACACAGAGGAGAGAGAGAAAGAGCTTCTGGAGACTTCTTCATCCAGGCGCCCAAGAGTGAAGGAAAGGAAGACGTTGAGAGAGAGAAGAGAGGGAGGAAAAGAGGGAAAAGCTTCGACCACTCCTTCGTCACGCGTTTTTCTTTGCGATTTACCGTCGTCGTTCTTTGTTCGTAGGTAGGTCTCGGTTGCTTTCTTTAATCTCTCGTTGGTTGTTCTCGGTTTGAATTGAAGTTTTGTTGTTCTAATCAATGTTAAAGCTGCCGTTGTTTGCGAATCTTGCATCTCCGTGATTGATTAGTCGCATTTTAGGGTTAGATTCCCCTTGTTTTCAACCTGCGACTGAACCCTCCCCTTACCGTATTACATCTTTTACCGATTGTTCCTCGCGGATTCGTCTCCTTTTCTGTGTAATCCTTGCTGTTCGTGTGAGTGTGGTGATCTTGGGGCGTCGACGGAGGGTCGGCCTCCATTGTTTTGTCTCGACGCCGTCCGCCGCGGCTCCGCCGCGAGCAAAACAGTGTTGAGTTCAATTTGCAGGTTATCCATTGAGGAAGACACGCGAGGAAGGAGAAGCTCGCGCGCGTGGAGGAGATGGGCCGCGGGGGAGGGGTTGGCGTTGAGCTGGTCCGCGCATCTCAATGGAGCAGGCCTATTCACGCGCGTGGAGGGCCCGAGCCTGTTTGCTTGCAGGTCCATATTGAAGAAAATAAAGCAGGCCCCCGCGGAGAAAGGGAGGGCCGAAAAAAAAAATGGACTGGGCTCGCGGGCCCAGTCCACTACTCTCTTCGCCCGGCTGCAGGCCTTTCTCAGGAGACTCTCGCGCGGGTCGGGCGGACCGAACCGACCCGGTTCGCCCGCCTGACCCGATCCCTTTATTTTTTATTATTATTTGGTTTATAATAATCAAAAAATAAAAAATTTCTGCAATAAAAAATCTTTCCTTTGTGCTGATTTATTTGCTTATGCATTTTATTATTTAGTATTTGCTTGTTTTATTTGTGTGTTTTATTATTTGCTTGTTTTTTTTTTATGATAGGCTTTATTAGTTATGATTTCATTGTGCATTAGTCAATAGTCCGATCTCCCACCTGAGATACGACTCGTGACCGCACGTTAAATTGATCGATCCGATCTCATGCCCGAGATACGATCCGTTGATTTAGTTGCATTTTTTTAGATTAATTCATAAAATACCAAAAAGATTGCATTCCATGTTAGATTGCATATTAGATAGAATTGCATTTTAGATAGAATTGCATCTTTATGTTTAGATTAAATTGCATTTAGATTATATTAGGTTGCTTTTTAAATATAATTAGCATGTTAAAATTAGGTTTTCATGTTTATTTCAAAATAAAACTAAGAATAAAAAATCATATGCATATCATAGCATTAATCTTTCTTTTCATTGCATAACATTTAGTCCAGATACATTAAACATCATGTCAATTTGGAGGATTGCACATTATTCATGCATGTTAATTAGGAATCGCATTTTTAGCTATATTAGAGTAATAGGTCAAAATTTTAATTTAGGCATTTATTTAATTTCGAATTTCCATTGATAAAACTCAAAATAAAAAAATAAAAAAATCATTCACGCATCATTTAAATAGTTACATGTAGTTAATTAATTTAGTTAATTGTCATTGCATGTCTATTTATACCACGATAGAATAATTCATTTAGATTTCTAGGTATCATTTTAGATTAGGTTTTCACATTTTAAATAGTTTATTTAATTTCGAATTTCATTTAAAAAAAAAGAAAATGCTTTAAAAAAAAACCTTTGCCTGTTATTTAATTCATTTAGTTAGATAACATGTCATTTAGTCCAAATAATTCATTTAGATTTCTAGGTATCATTTTAGATTAGGTTTTCACATTTTAAATAGTTTATTTAATTTCGAATTTCATTTAAATAAATAAGAAAATGCTTTTAAAAAAAACCTTTGCATGTTATTTAATTCATTTAGTTAGATAACATGTCATTTAGTCCAAATTAATATCATGTTAGGTCATGTCATTAGGTTTAGACTTTCATGCATTTGCATATTAGTTTGGTTTTCATGTTTTAAAAATATTATCCGTAGTTAAGATAAGATTTTAGTTTTAATTAGGGATTAATGTAATTCCTAATTTAAATTAGATGTTATTTAACTATTGATAATTGTTTTCATTAATCTAGATTTGCATTAAGATGTTTGCATATAGAATTAATTTTTCATTACATGCATTGCATGCACATTAAAAAACCAAAAAAAAAAAATAGTTTTCTTGTTAATTTGCATCATTAGGTCATCTCTGTTCATTGTTTTATTTCTTTAAGCATTTAAATAATTGTTTGCGCACCCGCGTGATCACCGTGCATGTTAGGGAATAAACTTAAAAATTCAATTCAAACTGCTTGCAAATCATTCTTTTCGAAATAGAAGAAATGGGTTCTCAAGTCCCCGAATTCAAAAATCTCTAGTTCGTAGGAGTAAAATACTACTCCCAGTATTTTACATGGGTTTCTAATCGACCCACCACAAATAGATTAGTGGACTTTTTTTGAAATTGACTTTGCATGTTAAGAATTGAAACCTAAGTTTTGAATTGGTATGAGCTTGGGAGAGCTCGAGCTAAATTAGGTTTAGCAATCCATTAGTCTAACCCTTAGATGGTACACCTTCGGGGAGGTCGCGACGTTGTCCTTTACAGTTGTGTTAGTAATTAGCAAACACATGCCCAAATATGATGGATTTTACAGTCAAATCTCAATGCGCCTATCATATAATAGATAGAGCCCTACTCGATTGATATAAAACATGGATAGTTTGCAAGAACCGATCAAAGTGCATAACCGAGCCAAGGCTCCTAGAGTCGATGCAAAAATACATATAAGGCGAGAGTTACCAAATTTTGATGAAAGATAACCTCATGTTGACAAAAGATTATAACAAACCAACGAGATTACATAATCCACAAAAACAGGTCCTAGGATTTCCTCATATGTGAGAGTTGAAGATATGTATAAGGATCACTAGCCTTCATTTTAGCTTGCAAAAAAAAATGATAGTCCCTTGAATCTTAGCTTCTTTTCCGATTTTCCTCAACGTTGATTGGGTGGGCAAAGAGATTTTATTTTAAACAAAAGGATACTGGACATTTCATTACTTTCTCGATTGTGGCAAGCATTTTGATAACATATACCATCCACATCAATCAATCTTAAGAAAAGAGTTTTCTTGTACTCTGAACTTTGGTAGATGATGAGTCTATATGCTCTCTGTAACTCTTGCAAGTTTTCACACGTATTAAGCACACGCTCTATGCACATAAGACTAAACTCCATAATAGAATATTTGTATAGAAAAAAACTTCGAGCTCTTATCCAATGACAACATCAATGTTATCTTCAATAAGGAAAATAATTTGTGGAAAATTACTGCCCCTTTCCGTGCGTTGCCCACTTTCTTGTTTGCAAGAGTTCAATCTAGAGTACCCTACTATGTGCCTGAGTTGCTGCTAAATTATGGGTCTGATTTCAAACCAATCGGGATTACTTTCAAGTCATAATCAAAACATCGCAATGTCATGGCCTAGTGCACTTGCAGAGACAATTGATCTCAAGCATATTTGGCTCAACCAACCAAATTTACGAGAACCTTCATAGATGTTTGGATGCACATTCGCATATCACATTTATTCTCACGTGTAGTTCCTCTTCGGGGCAGGCATTTCCTTTAGGGAATTTGTTTGACTAAAGTAGGGGCAAATTTTTTTTTTTAGTGGCCTTGCTAGTCATTCCCCTGTTTTGGTCCCTGGCAACTATTTTCTCAGTCGGCGATAGCGTGATTCGATCTTGAGTTATGTCATCCGCTGTCACGGTTGCCTTGTGGAGAAATCTATTGGTCTCTTCTTGCTATGCATAATGACTGTGATGACTTTTTTCTATATGTCATTTGGAGGTTAGGCTAGACATTTGTCAAGATGCATATACAAGTTATACTAGAAAAGTTCCACATCAAACAATTGATGTGCTGCGAGTAGTTAATATATCATAGTTGGTCTACAACTTCTTTTTAATTTTTTTTACGTCTAACTGAACATGTTGACATGCTCAAATTTGGATTCTCTCTTGACGGTTTCCTTGGATTCCTAAATGTCCCAATTGGTAACGATGTTTGGTGAATACCTTAAGGAAGTAATCTCGTGACCATCAATTTTCAAGTAGCCTAGCATTATGGCATAGCACTGCAGTCTTGATGACAATTTGGGATGAAGTAAGTGTTGTGTGTGGTGTTGTTGTTGTTGCAGCTCTCACACACAACAAGGTGTAGACTCACACGTGAATTAAGGCAGAAATACAAACAGTTGAACTCTTACTTGAGTAAAAGGGAGATCAAGATACACTTGTGAGTTTTATTAAAGAAGTTCCACATTAAAGAATTATTGCAACGGACAATATATCCTAGTTGACCCATAACTAGATATATTGAGGGGCTAGGACTTAAACGCTCCGTGACAATCTCCCTAAGTGAAGGTATCAAGCCTACGATAGTTTATGAGGTAAATGGCTTTTTCCAATGGCATGTTTGAAAGGCGGTCAAAAAGGTTCGAAGGCAATGGTAGGCTACATTGTGCCTCTCGATGGCCCTTGTGAAGGTAGCGAAGCGAAATATATTAGGGAAAGTCACCTCATAGAAGTAAAAGGAAGGAAAAAATAAATAATCTATGAACTTTGATACAATGTGTAGTGTAGTCTCTACACTTTTAAATTATTTAATTTGATCCATTGCTTGATATAGTCTTTGAATTTTTAATTTATTCAATATGATCCCTAAACTATTGTAAGTATTCAATGTAGTCCTTTTATCCATTAAAACGACAAATCAAATGTTATGATGATATAAATCATTAGATGCTACTGTATTTTTAAAAATGATAAGTCAGCATATCCATCTTACTATTAATCTACTTTTAAAAGGAAAAAATAGATTAGGAACTTCAAATATCCCATGTGGAAATTTCTTTTGTGCATTTGAGACAAATGTTTCATGTGACCAATATAATCCATGTGTAGTTTTTTTTGTCCACCATTCAAACTTAAAGAATTGTAAGTCATATCAGCAGATTCTGTTAATCTAAATTAATGAAAAGACTATATTATACAATTTGAACATTGAACATTCATTAAGAGTTCAGGATCTGGGAAATACATTAAACATTTCTTAATTATTTAATGGTACATTTGATAAATTAAATGTTCATAAACGGCATTTCACATTGAACCGAAGTTTATGGACAATTTACATCATTTTTTCCTTGAAGGAAAGTGAAAGTAGGAACATGCTCCTTGGTTTGTTCGCATCTTGCAAGGTGCTTCCCCTCGAAGAACTATCACTCACGTGCACGGGTTACGTACCATGTTTTTTCTAATATCTTTTAGCCGTTTTGAACATTTACCCTAATATTTGAAGAAGAATATCATTTCATCATGAACAAAGTACAGAACACCATATGTTTTGTTGCATTAAACCTTTGCTTACCAAAGTCCAAAGTCATTCTCGATCAATGGGAGAAATGAGGCAGAAAATTGTTCTGGATTCTTTATCATCTTTTAGTTCAAATACTTGGCTTCTATGACAGAGGATTCTTTTCCTCCAGCAGAGGGGATTCTTCTTCAAATCATTCAAACTATTCTTTCCTTCTTCAATTTCATCGTCTCCCTCCAACGCTATATCCAAATGCCATGTCCCCAAAAACGCGGACATCTTAATGAGCCACAGACTAATAATTATTCTTGCCGCTGAACTTCTCCAACTCAAAATTTCTTAGAAGCCCTGGCGTATATTGCAAACAGACAAAATAGCCAGAACAATCAGTTAACAACACCCTACGCTTTTATACTAATTTGTTATGATTAATGCGGACACATGAACAAAAGAAATGATTTAAGCAAGAAATAAATTGTAGAAATGAAGTCCGAATATAGTAGATTTATGTGATTCATTAGTAAAAACTACTTCATTGTGAGATCTAACGAGATGGTTCTATGATAATCAGCGAAAATGGGATTATAACTACTCAATCACACTCATACATAAGTGATTTTCTATCCTAAAGCATCACAAGAATCAATCACAAGAAATGAATTATCTCACTCTCAGCTCTCTTGGATGACGCTTGTTCCAAGATTGTTGATACTCTCTCTCTCACACACAAGTTTATACGTATTAAGCACATTCACCATGCCTATAAGACCAAATTCAACTATAAAATATTTAGATATAAAACTTGTTAGCCCTTATTTGATGATATCATCGATTTCTTCAATAATGAAAAGAACTCTTGAGAGAAATTAATTTTACTTATTGCATCATCCATCTCTGATTAGCAAAGATTGGACTTCCTAGTATGGCTCCTATTGCTTTGCAATTCAAGTATGTGTTGGATTTCAAATCAATCGAGATTAATTTCCACTTGTAATCAACACATCACAACAACATGACCTAGTGCACTTGCAGAGACAGCTAATCTCAAGCATACGCAACTCGAGGTTCACCAACCAAATCTATGGGAACCTTCGTGAATCTTTTAATCATATTCATGAATAACTATGTATTCTTAGGAGTAGTGCCTCTCTGAGGCAGGTATTTCTTTTTAAGTAATGAGTTTGACTGAGATACAACTCGGTGCAAATCTTTTTCATTAGTGGCCTTGTTAGCAATTCTTCTTTTTGGGAACCTGGCCAACTATTTTCCAATCCGGTGACAACATGAGTCGACCTTGAGTTATGTTGTCTGCTGTCCCGGTTTCACCTCATGTAGAAATCTATTGGTCTCTTCTTGCTATGCACAATGACTCTGACAAATCGATGCGCGAGCCTATCTACCTATCCATCTGTCATTCGTAGGCAAGGCAGTGCTCTGCTTTCTAGCCGTCCGATTACAATCGGACGGCTGGAAAAATTTTAAAAAAAAAGTTCAACAAAAAAATTTTTGATTTTTTTTTTGAAAATTTTTTATATAAAATCTCAACCGTTCGATCTTAATCGGACGGCTGAGACGAGGACATCATCCTGTTGTGCTCTTGAGCACAGCAGGCAATCAAAATTCCCTTGAAAGGCAATGATCATAAGGTCCGAAGGCCATGGTGGGCTCCATCGCGCCTCTCGATAGTCTCTGTGAAGACAGCAAAGCGCAGCAGAAAAGCAAGGGTTGTTCTCCTTTAAGCTAGAATCATGATGCCTGACGTTGTTATGGCCCCGTCGCCTCGTAGAAGGAAAGCGAAAGTAGGAAAAAGTTCTTTGGTTTCTTCGCATCTCGCAAGGTGTCTTCGTTGGTCCCTTCTCGGAGAACCATCATTTGTGAGCTCGGCTTATGAACCGGATGTTTTCTGTTAATTCTTGTAGATGTTTCAAACACATTTATCCTAATTTTAAAAAAAGATTATCGTGTCATCACAATCAAAGCATAAGACACAACATGTTTTGCTGCGTCAAATCTATACTTACCAAAAGCACATTATTATTTCTTGACGTGTGGAAAAATGATAAGACAATCCAGTTGAATCTAATGGGATATGTGTTGATTAAATATCGATGCATTTCAAATGACCTGATTAATGACCCGGATTCACATTCACCCTAATTCGATCTGACCCATTTGATGGGTCTTGGTTCCAAAAATCATGGCTGAAGATTTAAACTAAGTGCAGCCCATGTGAAGAAAGATATTGAGAGAAAAGAGAGGCGGCAGAGGTTTCTTCCACCAAAGACGATTCTTTCAAATTTTGATTATTCTTGTTTAGAGGATCTATTTTCGCTTTATTTAAAGGTTTCAAAGTGGAGGAATCATGTCGAGCATTATTGAAGAAACCATATTGAGGATTCTTTCTCATTTTTCAGTTCAGATACTTCTCTTCTATGACAGTTGATCTTTTTCCTCCAGCATAGGGGATCCTTCTTCAAATTATTCTTTTCGTGACCGAGTGAAAAATGAGATGGTTTTCACGACTTTTCTTGGCCAACACCTTCCTATCTCGCATTTTCGCTCTCTCTCCCCGTGCTGTTCATCACATTCATCTTATTGGACCTTTTCTCTTTTTCAGTCGTATCGCTTTCGGGTTCCATAACTTCAACCTTCCTTGGTTTTCGTTTCTCCACGCAGAGGAACAAAAGAAAATCAGAAAGATTGAAGTCAAAAAGGGGGAGGTGGGAAATGGCGGTTATTGTGGATGTAGCTCTTCTGTAGCTTCCAAAGTGGCAGAGTACCTGGTGTAATCCTACGACAGCTACGTGATATCCTACGACAGCTACGTTCGCCGACTTGAGGACGAAGGTGCGAAGCTGTATAATGCGAGGCAATTTATGCACCACTCCATTCTTTGACTTCGTTTACTTCCTAGTTTAGATTAGTAATATCTTATTAAAAGTAATCTATTTGTATTGAATTTAAACTAAAAAATTAATTTGGAATGAGTTATATTCTTTTGTCAATTGAAATCATATGTTTAAATTAGGTGCTTATTAGTTACGAACTTTGAATAAAAGAAAATGCAAACATATTATGTGCATGCCATGTAAAATTAGATGCTTAAATTTCATGTCATATTGCCATGTCATTAATTTCACGTCATTTTGCATATCCTTTAGATTGACTGCTCAGTCCATCAAATTGCACACAATTCTAGATCAGAATTAATTTTCGCGTGTCATCAAAGTTGGATCATTTAAATGACTCTCTTTTATACCATGTTATAACAGTTAGCATTTTCATGTCAAATTAATGTAGTTGCGTTTAGAGTAAGTTTTTAATTAGTCGTTGCATATAGTTTAGTTCTCACTATATAAGAGGAACCAAAACAAAGGATCGATTGAGATTGCATGTCAATTACAAATCATGTTTAGGTTGAATATGTGATTTTAGTTATCATTACCGATGTTTGCATATTTGCTCCATTGGAGATTCCATAAATGTTGTGCAAAGATGATCAAATGACACGCTAAACAAAAACATAGTGCAAATTTAGTTAAAATTACACCACACTAATTCA
Source organism: Melaleuca alternifolia (assembly GCA_019926035.1). NCBI lineage: Eukaryota > Viridiplantae > Streptophyta > Magnoliopsida > Myrtales > Myrtaceae > Melaleuca > Melaleuca alternifolia. The sequence goes on from JAGKPW010002307.1 coordinate 22,528, forward strand.
CCTAGATGAAGTACAAATACGTTGCTGAAATACCGAGGATGGGTAGAAACTTTCAATAATAGTCACTTGTATGGTATGGCAATTCGTATAGGAATTACGAAAAAAACTGTACTCTATAACCGAAAAACTTAGAAAGAAATATTTTATAAGTTAAGAAGATCAGATGCTCCGATGGATGGGTAGAACTCATATGCCCGACCCCAGTACTGCGTGTACAGGACATATTGTTGAACGTTGACTTTCCACAGTTCAAGTTCAAGAGCTATATTTTCTTGAAAGTTGTACTAAATTGTTAATTTTTGTTTTTGCTTCTTCGTTTGGCTTGTTTTGGCAATTCTTCTCGACAGGCCCGGGGAACACATCACATTGATCGTTCGAGAGCTTCGGGTTAAGTTGAAGGTCAAACATAGGCAGTGTCGGCGGTAAGAAGACTCTTGCTGCTGTTGTCTTTAGCCAGCTATCTGCTAGCTTTTACTTTATGCAAATTGAAGAGTTCATCTTAATCCAAACATTTTATCACGCTCATGCCATCACATGTGGCATGTGTGGTGAATATTTTTTAAAAGACTACGACACTCAAGGTAATTTTTATTTTGGAAGTCATGATAAAAATTATTAATATTCCAGAGAGTGTTTCATGAAAATTGTAATGCCATTTTTGTTGGAGTCAGCCCAATAGAACTAGGGGTATTACGGACTTTTTACATGCTATGACAACACAATCACGCGGGCACGGCAAGATGCATTTGCATGAAGATGATACAAATCTTTACGAAAAGACGAGAAAAGCATTTTGGTCGAAACCGGTGGTCTCCACATAGTACAAGAGAAAGCATTATTGCACTAGCGGACACTGTTATATGAGCAGTATGACAGAGTTGGAAGCGCCGTGCGTTCATCAAATTGAATCTTTTCTCTTATTCAGTCGTTTTGGTTTCTATCTTCCATCAGTTTCGCCTTCCTCAGCACAGCATATATAGATTCTTAACTTTCATTTATCCACAAAGAGGAAGGGGAGAAAACCGGAAAGATAGAAGTCTAAAATGGGGAAAATGGTGGATATTGCTGTCTATAGCTTCCAAAGTGGCAGAGTACCTGGTGGCTCCTGTCGGTCGTCACTGCGGCTACGTGATATTCTCGGACAGCTATGCTGTCCAACTTAAGGAAGAACTTAAGAAGGTGGAACATGTGAGGCAAAGGGTGCAGCATTCCGTTGATGAAGCTCAAAACAACATGAAGCTGATCGAAGCCCATGTCACGGAATGGGTAAAAGAAGTGGAGACCGTTGCCAACGAGGCTCTCCGCGTGCTGGATTACGAAGGAAGAGCCAAGAAAACTTACTTCCGTGGGTGGCTTCCCAACCCAAAGGCGCGTTATCGTCTCGGCAGAGGCGCGAAAAAGGCGGTCAATGATATCCGGGCACTCATTGCGCGGGGTCAATTCCAGAATGTCTGCTACGAGAGAACAGGCCTTGTCACCGGCACTCCTAGGGAGGCAAATTCCTCTGCCAGTGATCGGGGTGGCACTATCACTGATTCACGAGCCTCCATCTTTGAGGGCATAATGAAAGCTCTGGATGATGAGAAGCTAAAGGTGATTGGGGTCTACGGGGCTGGCGGGGTGGGGAAGACTACGCTGTTGAAGGAAGTGGAGAAGACACTCAAGAAAGAAGGGAGACCGTTCCACATGATCACCAAATCAACAGTATCGAATATTCCAGACTTGAAGAAAATCCAAGATGATATCACTTACGCCTTCGGTCTAAATCTCAAGAACGAACCAAGCGAAGTTGGAAGAAGAGATCTTCTGAGTAAGATCAAATGACAATCCGACGAAGAAGGTTCTCATAATATTGGACGATCTGTGGGAAAAACTTGATTTGGAGGCAGTCGGAATTCTTTCGGGAGACAAGAGCACGAAATGCAAATTATTGCTCGCTTCCAGAGATAAAAGTGTGCTGTAGGAAAAGATGCATGCCGATGAAACATTTCGTCTTGAATGTTTGAACAACGATGAAGCTTTCAGGCTATTTGAAAAGACGGTCGGCGATAAGCTCAAAAATGAGGAATTGAAAGCACTAGCGGCTGAAATGGTGAAGAAGCTCGCAGGTTTGCCTCTTTTGATTAACTCTATCGCTAGCACCTTGAAATATGGCAGCGATTCCGCTTGGAGAATCTATTCGAAAAAAATAGATGAGTCAAAGATAGAAACCATAGTAAAGTTGAGTTATCACCATTTGGAGAGAGATGAGACAAAGTCTTTATTCTTGCTCTGTGGTCTTATAGGAGGGACCATTAGCATCGAACTTCTTTTGGGACTAGGCATGGGGTTGGGCTTGTTTGATGGATTCGATGGGATAATGGAAGAGTCAAGGGATAGATTGAATGTTATGCTCGATAGCCTCCGTTCTGTTTGTTTGTTGCTGGATGGTGCTGATGACAAGGAAAATGTTACCATCCATGATCTTTACAGCGAGGTGGTCGTCTCAACTCCATTTAGAGGTCAGAACTCCTTAAGGATGAATAGCAATGATGGCTCATGGCTAAAGGAAAAGCTCGAGAAATGTTGGGCAATACGCCTTGTTGATGTTGTCGGTGATAGGCTTGATGAACTAATGCAAGGTGGGTGTCCCGACTTGAAAATACTCATGTTGTCTCAATCAGCCCACCGACATTATGCGAGAGATTGTTGTAGACTGGACTTCACATATAAGAAGGAGCTGCAAGTCATATATCTTCATTCTATGTATATCCCCACTTTACCTCCCTCGATTGAAATCCTCGACAACCTCCGTTCATTATATTTAGATAAATGCGATGTAAAGGATGTCGCAATTCTTGACAAGCTCAAAGCATTACAGATTCTTAGCTTTGCGGGGTCCTCAATTTCTAGTCTGCCTAAAGAAATCGGGGACCTAATGAATTTGAAATTGTTAAATCTAAGCAATTGTCGGAAGCTTCAGAAAATCGAGCCTGGCATCTTCAAAGGCTTAATCAACTTGGAAGAGTTATATATGCAGGGAAGCTTTACTCGATGGATGGGCGAGGATGGAATATCATCAGAATCGTGTAATGCTAGGCTTGCCGAGTTGAAGAGCTTGACAAAGCTAATTACCCTGGAAATAAAGATCGATGATCCCACCGTACTCTTCAAGGATGGTGACCTGCCATGGGGGAACCTAATTAGATTCTGGATCTGTATAGGAAATCTTCCCTGGAGCGAATTTAAAGGTTTGAAGACCATGAAGCTCGCATTGGAAGGTTGTGATGGTATTCTTTCAAAAGAATGGGTTCAGAAAACTCTACAAAAAACTCAATACTTGCGTTTGGATGGATTGAGGGAGTTCAACAAGAGCGCTTATGAGCTATGCAGCCGAGGATTCCTGGAACTAAAGCAATTGGTCATTAAAAGTTTCTCCTCAATCAAGCACATTGTCAGTTCATCCGATGGTGCCTTTCCAATTATGGAGTTTTTGTTCCTCCATGATCTGACTAATCTGGAGAAAATATGTGATGGCCTAGATTGCTTCAGCAAATTGAAAGTTATAAGAGTCACATATTGCAATCAATTGGAATACCTATGGAGTCTTTCACAGATGTGTGGTTTTGCACAGTTAGAAGAGATTGGAGTATGTAGCTGTGACTCAATCCGAGCCATTGTCATAGATGACGAGAGAAAAGATATAGTTGTTGCTGATAACAGGGTTGAGTTACCTAATTTACGTCGTTTGGAATTGGCTGAGTTACCAAAGATGACGAGCTTTTGCATAGAAGCTGGAATCACATCGGATGGTGCTCCAATACAGGTGGCTTCTTCATTTTCTCACTATGTCAGTCCATTTTATTGAAGGATTATAAGTTTCATTAATTCTCAATTTTGCAAAGGTGACCAAGATCATGCTATGATTGGTGGATCTAGGATAACGTTTCCTTGGTTTTCACCGAACTTATAGCTTATTGGATTGATATTACTTGTACATTTTGATGTTTTGTCACAAATAGAAAATCCTTTCATATTAATAAGAGACTACACATTTTGATCAGCATTCACCTATATCTAATGGGAAGCCCCTTTCTACTACTGAAATTTTTTTCAAATTTAGATAATTACACTCGGCCTCTAGCACTATGACTAATTTATTACTCATTTAACATTTTCAACGAGTAGTAAAAGTTGTGCATTGAACAGACGAATCTTGAATTAATGAACAAAATTGAATGATTTCGAAATAAAGAAAGCAAACTTGTTTAAATAAATGGAAGGCAAAAGAAGATTAGGTAACAAAGAAAATCCACATAATTCATGTCCCACCTACATGCAAGTTGCAATTGATTCCAACACATCACGCCAACATCAACGTGTCGACGTAACCTATTTTGTGGATATTTCCTTCTCCATCCTTTCAGGCAAGATTAAAGACCAAAGCTTTCGCTCTTATAATCAAATTGAGTTTAGAATATTTGATATTGATCAATTGAGTTTTCGACATATACTTTGATTTGATGGAAGGGATCTTGAACGAGTTAGGCTTCACTTTGTTGTTGGCATTGTCTGCTTTTATTGAAATCTTATTATCCATCCTATCTTAGTATTGTGATTTTTAATCTTGTGCTTCTTCTTTTTTTTATGATGTGGTGACTTATTTCTCTGTTGTCCTTGCACTATTTGATTTATGTCATTAACCATTTGTCTTTCTTTGTTACATATCTATTTCCTATTTATTAGGTTGAAGAGTGTTGTCAAAGTAAAATAATTTAAAAAAAAAATTTCCATATGAAAGTTGTGACAACTTGTGAGAGAGATCCCAAACTATTAATTTTCTTTTATCTGATGTTAGCGAGAGCAAGGTGAATTTTTTTGTCATCTGTTGGCAAAAGGTAGATCGAGGTAGTTTTGGTTTTGGTTTCATTTTTGTTTCATCTGCTGGCATGATTTAGATCGAGAAGAATAGGCTAGTGAATAAAATTTACGAAGCAAAGAAAAGAACACTTTCATGGATCCTTATTGGAAGTGGCAAAGTGCTAACTGAGTTTCATTGTGACGCTTATTAGGTTGGGTTCCCTCGCTTGGAGTCCTTGGTGATGATTGGACTCCTCGACCTGGAACAGATACTTTACGGTCAACCTTCATTAGAATGCAGCAGTCTGCAATCGACAGAGATAAGGGAGTCTAAATCCACGTCGAGTATTCTGATGTCAGATTGGATGCTGAAGTTGCCGAATTTGGAGTCATTAAAAATTGGTTCTCCATCAGCAGAAGCAGTTTTCGACCTGGAGGAGCTAAAAGTCACGGGACATTTGCCAAACGTGCGGCGCATGTGGAAAGAGAATGCACAATTACAAGGAATATCGGTATTTCGAAATCTGAAGAAACTCAATGTCACCAATACAGGGCTGTCATTTCTCTTTCCAATTTCTGTGGCTAAATGTCTTAGAGAAATTACAGAAATTAAAGTATGGAATTGTAAAAATATGGAGGCCCTGGTTGTGGATGAAGATGGAAGAGATGAAGGGACAAATGATATTATAGAATTCCCACTACTGAAGCAACTATGTATAAGTACCTGTCCCAAGCTAAAATTCTTCTTATATCTTCGTGGAAAGAAAGAGGCAATGGCCGCTACTTCTAAGTCACAAGATGCATATTCCAATTCCTTCTTCGACCAAAAGGTATGCATCCCTTCTATTGTATTAATTACTCATAATAGCCATAAGGATGTGATTTGCGGGGCAAGTAGTATATCTTTTTAAAGATTTTTATTTGGTTATATTAGTTTCAATGTTTTCTTAAATTATAATTACATTTGTTGGAGTAAGGCCATCACGCGAAAATTTGTTCTTCCATCGCATCAGAGAGATGTTGCCAAAACTTTCATAGTTAAGATATGATGCATAACTCTTATGAGCAGGTTCGTTTACCAAGCTTGGAGCAGTTAGATATTTATCGAGCAGATTCCATCAAAAGAGTATGGCCTCTTGAACTTCCCAAAAATTCCTTTGATAACTTAGCCGGACTCGTAGTTTATACTTGCTTTGAGCTACTCAACGTCTTCCATTCGACAATCATGGAGAGATTGCACAACCTGAGAAGCATTAGGATTGGGTATTGTCCCTCCTTGAAATCAATGTTCGAGTGTGGGTCCCTCGATTCAAAAATGACGGAACAAACAGGGGTATTACTCCCCAAATTAGGAGGAGCGCTGGCGAGTGAAGCAAGAAGGTTGAGCCACGTGGTGCAGAGCGACTCCCAAACGGTTTTGGGTCTTCCTAATCTGAAACGTGTCGATGTTGAAAAATGCTCCAAGCTAACGTACCTTTTCCCCTATGTTATGGCCACCACTCTAGAGAAACTCGAGTTTCTACAAATTATAGAGTTCAGACAGATGAAGGAAGTGGTTGCCAAGGAAGAAGGTGTTCGTTCAAAGGCAAATGTGATGAGTTTCCCTTCCTTAAAAGATTTAAATATTTTGATGTGCCCTAACTTTACAGTATTCATTCCAAATCCTACAAGTGTCGAGAGGCAGTTAGGCGCAATGGTCGAAGAAAATGATGAATCATCACAATCGTTGTTCAATGATATGGTTTGCTTTCTCTCTTACTGTGATCATCCGTATTATTTCATTATCATGTTTTAGTTAGAACAATGTAATAATATGTCCTACTATCCTCTTCTCTTGCATTATCCTCATGCAGGTTACACTTCCCAATTTAAGAAATCTGTATATCACCGGTGTTCAGTGCAAAGAGTTATGGAACAGTCAAGTTCCCATTGATTCCTTTTGCAAGTTGCAATTTCTTATATTGGAGAACTGCGACAATCTCCAACGTATTGCCCCATCCCATATATGGAAGAAGCTGCAGCACTGTCTCGAGATCTTATATGTGAGATCATGCCGTTCGATCGAGATCATTTACGAAAGTGATGGGACAGATACAAAGTTTGTTCAATTGAGGACCCTCAACTTGTCTGATCTTGAAAACTTGAGGCACATTTGGTTATACGGTGGTCTCTCAAACATCCCATTTCCAAACTTAAGATACATTGACGTTTTGAGTTGCCCAAGTTTGGAAGTACTTTTCCCAACCTTCACGGCAGAATTTATCGGGCAAATCAAAAGGCTGGTGGTGGAGGATTGCAAAAATATGGAGCTAATTGCTGACCATGGAGAATGTGAAGAAGCAACCGGTACGGCAATCACCTTCTCCAAGTTAACCGAGCTTAAACTAATAGAACTGCCGAAATTCAGGAGGTACTTACCTGAGAAATACACTCTGGAATTCCCACCCGAGGCAGAATTTTATGTACACAACTGTGGAACAGAACCGAACCAAGGCATTGAATGGCATGGGTCTCTCTGGGGAAAGAATTAAGTGAGGTGTAGCCACAAAGTTTGTGATTATCGCAACGAAAATGGTGTCTGGCAACACGAAATTGCGCATCCAGGGAATGAGATTATGTGTTTCTGCATTCTCTTCTCCTCTTCACATGGCGGTTGTGAATATTTCCTTCACCATTCATTGCTCTGGTTTGTCTCCTGGGCTCCAAATCATGAGGACCCATCGTTGGACCATACATCGTATCAGTGATGTTGTATAAGTTCCTCTCTTATTTCGATGCATGTAACTTCTTTGAAAATAGCATGTAACTCCACCATATTCAGGTGAGCCAACAATTTCAGTACTAAAGGAAATATTAATATTCCCGATCTTTCCTTGCAGGCTGGCCACCGGTTCAGTCATGTCTACCTTGATTTTTTTTCTATATAATTATATATTTAAATAATTTTATAAGAAGTCGTAAGCACTAACGTTTTCTCATTCTTGCAAAATTATTTTAACTATTTAGCTATTTTCAGGTGTGATATTCATAATTACACTAATATCTTAAAAACTGTTTCTTGAAATATTCCCAGGCAGATAGTCAATTGTACTTGTCGTTGTCCAGACATTTTGCTCTAAACTTATTATGACTGAATGTACTTAGCGAGCACATAACACTTTTATTATCATATATTACCAAGAGATTTTCCTATACTTTTCTTTGACAAAGCTCTTCAAATGTAATTTGAAGGGGAAGAATATGTTTATTTAATATCAGTGAATGTAATGTGCTTAAAATCAAATTTAGTGTAATATATTAGATTTTTAGGCCCTTTCCAATAATCCACAAAAATAGATTTCAATGACTTTGCTACCTAAAAATATAATTTTGATTATATCATTTAGCTTTTTGTCTCATGAAGAAGATCAAAACAAATTTCTTCCTTCTCGATCAACCTAGTGGAGAATAACCAAGAAGTTTTTATGATCGACAAGGCTAGCAAGAAATTCTTTTTTATGATCTCAAAAAGTTGACTGTTTTCCGTCCAAGAAGTTTGTGCTTTGAGTCTTGAATAGAAAACACTTAACCAAGAAAAAGTCCATGATCTATGCGCAATTATCTTGATGTTCATACAATGACGTCACTAATCCCAAGCATTTTATACAACAAATGATCATGTTGTGAGAGCATCGGGAAGAGTGATGGGCAATCCAAGAATTTTGCTGCCCACGTCAGGAAACGTTTCGAAACCAGCCAAAGCACCAACTTTACCATCCCTACTGACATGAATCGGATATTGCATCAAGTGCCCTCTCATTTCCTTTGGATTATGTTGGTCCTCATCCACATAAGCTTTCCAATTCGGTTTGGCTATTTTTTTCACCCTCTTCACACATTAAATGCTTTGAGGTTCCCCGAAGATGTCCTCTAAATCTCCCAAGTGCTCTGCCCAAAGAGACATCCTATAATCGTAAACCTGCATAGCATAAGTCAACATAATAATTAACAATATTAAGTTATTACATGAATTTCACTGCACTCGCTTGGGTGCTCGCCTACTACTTGCTATTTAGATGAGAGGCTAAGGAAATGTAGCTAAACTGGCCACGCGGATGTCTCTTTTTCCCAGCCCAAGTGTGATGCGGCTAAGAACCCCACATCGCTATTTTTGTGTCCCTTGAGCCATCTAGAGATCTTTGGTTGATATGTGCTGATCTAATGATCACATACTCATCATCCACTATCATCCCATTGGTTTATATGGGTTTTATGGTAATTTTTGTTATTTTAGTGGTGTTGTCGTAATAATTAGGCCTCATATTATAACATTTTCTATTAAAATTAGCTTTTCTTTTATAATTCGTTTCCTATTATAAATATGTTTCTTAGTTTAACACTATATAAAATGGTGTTTTAGAGTTTTGTGAAAACAGACTTTTGATATTTTGATTTTGATAATCATACTTGAGAGGACAATTTGTTCCTCTATTAATTTTTAATTCATGTTTAGCCAATCTTCTATTGCGTTTCTACATCAAGTGAGATAAGATAAAACTACTCTTTCATCTATAAGCTCAATTTTTCAAATAGCTAGCAATAATGTCATAAAGTTTGACAATCACGTGTTTATGAAACGATGTTATATTTTAGATATTCGCCCATTATCAGCACATATCATTCTAAGATCTATGTTTTCATTGTTCAAGGTGTGGTCATTATCGTTGGGTTCATCATCATGAAAAAAGGAAATAATGTGAGAAATCTCGAGCGTAACATGACTTAGCGCCACGTCTGTCTTCCTCCTCAAACTCTTCTGCGTTTTAGAGAGAGAGAGAGAGAGAGAGAGAGAGAGAGAGAGAGAGAGAGAGCAGGCGCTTTGTGGTTAAGCTTTCTTTAATGGGTTATGAGGAAGAAACGCACTTGGGTTATGAAGAGGGAAAAGCTCGTCTACATGAGTTGAGGTTCGTGTTTGAATGCGAGACATGTGGGCTGCATGGATAAAAGATAGGTACCGCTTAGTTTTCTTGAGAAAACTAATATAATTTAAAGTGAAAACAATTCTTACCTAAATTAAGAACTATCGTCGTTTTATATTACATTCTTTTGAAAAATTATCACACTTGATTTTTAGAAAATTACCAAAAAAGAAGTTTGCTGATTTTATTTGTACTAATTCAATGATAAATCTTTTAATTTGGCCAATTGAATAAGTCCTACATCTTTTGACGGTTTATTAATATAGCTTATCCATCTAATTTTACCTAAAAAGCTTTGATGTAAATGCCGGCTGTCTTTCATGGCACGACGCACATGACTTGGCCGGTGCACCATCGGAGCTACCGTGAACAATTTTCTTACTTTTTTCAATAATTTTTCTGAATTTTATTTCTTTTTTCTTTCTTTATTTCTTTCTTGATTTTTCCCTTGTGGTGCGCAGGACCTCTTCCACGAGACTGCATCTTTTATCCTCAAATATTTGTTAGGCATCTTCGCAGTCACTGAACTTGGCATGCGTGTCCGTTACAGCATTGTCCACGAACGAATCAAATTTATGGCTGAATCATTATTCCAGTCAATGCATCATCAAACTGTGCACAAATGGTGAGTCGATCATATATAGAAATTTCAGAATCCATCTCTATTCCCTACGGCTTCACAGCAGACAAATCTCACCATACTCAGAAACCATCGCATTTCATGAGCCTGTATCTCAGAACGGCATATCATCAAACACCGATGAGCATTATTGTTCACGGATAAGTAGTCATGTTAAAGCACGCATGGGTACCGAGTTAAAACGGATACCTGGATTCACAACTCAGCTTTGGAGTTGAGCAACTGAACCTTTCTCCCTCCAACACATTTTCGACGAGCTTCACTGACATCAAAAGCTAAGCATGATAAAACTTAACACGATCCACTCTTTGTGGAAGACCGGATTGAGAAGATCAAGATCACTTTCTTCCTTCCCAACTCCTATTTTGATTTGCAGAGCACTTGTGGAAAAGATAAAAGTAGCATGCGGAAGAGAGTCGTGATGGTTCGTGTGCGCGTGTTCTTTTTGGAGAGGAAGGACGGTATGAGAAGTGAGGTACGATGGGCATGGTTTATGGGTTGGATCAGACCGAAATTCTTAGGTCATTGGGCCGAACTAGGCCTTATAGGACTCTCTCTTCTTATTTTAGATTTATTTCATTTATTATTAATTTTTGTTCTTTTTACTATTATTACTTTTTCTGGTAAGGAATTCTTTTTACTATTATTTATCCCTTTTTTTTACAAAAGTATATGCTTGATGTGTTAACAAAAATTTAGGTTTGTGTAATACACTATACGAATAAAACGAATGTAATAAAATAACCCATGATTACAAGTATGAGGAAAAAGAAGTATGTGTTAAGGAGAAAATCTGTTACAAATAAATAATATTTGATAAATCTTACGATCCAAAAGTGGTATGGGTACTCATAATAACAAGATGATTTGTCTGATTCAATATTCAAAATTTTATATTATGTGATCTCAAATGCTTTGATAACAAATATTTTTAAAAGAATATTTGCTCATATGTAGATTATATTGAGGATTATGAGGAGGTTTTGAAAGGGTTTAGCAAAGTAGTGATTCTTGACAGAGCTCTTCAAATATAATTTGAATTTTGAAGAGGAAGAAATGGTTGTTGTGCTATGTGCGTAAATTCTCTTTTCTGCTTCCTCCAAACTGAAACACAGATTGTCAAATGTCATCTCATTAAACATGAGTAGAAGCATGAGGAATTAAGGATTTAGCGCCCCCCACCCAAGAAAGAAGAAGGTTTTTTGGTATCTATAAATTATCTAATTCATTCATATATTTCTTCAATTGATTTTCCTTCATGCTTGACATTGGAGAATGTTTTTATGCCGCCTAACTTTTCAATGGGTAAAATAACCTCTTTTGCAAATCTGGATTGGCTCAATTTCATCGAGATGTGCAGAATTTCTAGTTCCTTTGCACATCAAGTAGATTTGATATGATTGCACTCCTAACCACAAGTCAAGCTAGGAATAGTTTTACATTTTTAGGCAAGTTATATTAAAAAATTTCAATAGCACAAAAACATCTAAATATCCACACGTGGCAAGTAAGAACTAGCATTTCAGCAAGAAATGAGTTCCCGCCTCAAAATGGAAATTAATAATATAATCTTTTTTTTGTAGATTAAAACGTGTGGAACATATGATTAAGACATGGCAAAGAGTCCTAGACGTGTGGAACAAAGGTTCCTCCGCTTTTCGGCCAATTTCCTGAAAAAAAGTGTTTTCCTCTCTGGATTTTCTTCTTTCCTTTTAGTCAATTTTACAGCGTGCCCCTAATTGCATTTGTGCATTAGCATATACTCATACTATCCAGAATGGCTCCATAATTATCTTAAATAGTCAAAACCATAGGGCCTCTTACATTTTTAATCGTTTAGTTTTTCATCTTATAAAACCCGATTGTTTTACATTCGTGATGTGCAATTAATTAATATTTTTAGATAATAATTTTAATAACTGAATAGTTACTTGTTATGAATGTTGCTTGTTCTCTTGACATTCCAATGTCCTTTTCGTCATTTCTCTGTCATTCAGCGCATCTCTTCTTTGACTCATATTATGTTTCGCTCCTGAACAAGACAGCCTCTTCATTTTCTGCAACATTGCGGAGGAATGTGCTAGATTGTTGGTGTCTGGAAAAAATGTGGAGACAGCCGTCTTAATTTTTCGAGGAGGTGCTTGGCCTTTTTCTAATCGGAATTAACAACTCACACTCGTCTCATAGAAATGTTCCACGTAGATGACTTCATCCTCAGTCTAGACTTAGATGTTGATTAATACCTACTGTTAGAAGCCACAATGTCAAGTATTATCGGCTTCTACACATTTCGGCACAGGAGTTTAGTTTTCTCTCATACGTAGTCTGTTTCAATTGGAGTCTAATTTCCCTATTCAATTTTCACTTGTTCTTGCAATTTCTTGCGATTTCAGTTTCCTGCATTTATATTCAAGTTGTCAAGTATTTTGCAAATAATTTCACTTAATTCAGGAAAAAATAAAGAATTCGATCAAACGATGGTTGAATGTGAACGAAAAAGGACATGACAAGGCTCAGACATACATCCCAACTCATATTGTGTACCCAACAAAGCAGATTGCAAAACAACAAGAAGCAATCCAATGACATAAGAGAGTTAAGATGCGATAGAGAAATTTCATGGGAAATTCGCTGAAACTAAAGATCTCGTCACCCATATATGCAAACTTCAACTTTAACTAAAAGAGAAACCGAGTGCAGAAAACAGAGGTATGAGTTGCAAAGAAGGAGTTTGAATTCATGGAAACGAGCAGCGATGGCAAATGATCTGCTATCGGTGCGCTTGAAAGTCTTCTGGCAGAGACATTGGTTGCTAGAGACGGCGAACGAGACTTGGCTTGCCATCAAGACAGAGCGAGCGCTCCTTCCTTTGGTCAGATCGGCAGCGAAGGTCTCACAGGGCGGAGGAGGAGGAGAGAGAGAAGGCCAGGCTGGGCTGAGATGGGAGGAGCGGAAGCGGCAATACGTAGAGAGAGAGAGAGAGAGAGAGAGAGAGAGAGATGTTACAGTAATGGGCTACTGGTCTGGGCCACGGGTCAAATCGATGGGCTGATTGCTTTTATATTATTAATTATTACAAAAATGTATGCTTAATTTGACAATTATAATTCGAATGTCTAGCGGTTTCGAACATGTCAACCTTAGTATTCAAAGAAGAATATCATGCCATCACGAACAAAGTATAAGATGCTGTCTGTTTTGCTATGTCAGATCTTTACTTATCAAAGGCTAGAGTTATTCCTTGATTGCTGAGAAAAATGAGCCAAAAAATTGGACAATCCAATTGAACAAAATCGAATATGTTTTGATGAAATATCAATGCATTATCATCCACCTTCAAATTGACCCTAGTTTCAATATCGCCCATGACAAGTTGAAGTCCTAGAGATCCGATGTCGACCGCCATAGCTAATCATTCTTCATTCGGCCAAACCGCATATGTTCTGTTTTCCGTTGCTTTATGTATGAAGCGGAGGTTGGGATCTATTGCTGCACGTATGTGCTAAAATGGGCTATGGTTGAGGTTGTATTAATGATTTGAACTTATTGTATATTACTTTGCGATGATTTGAATCTGACTGTTGCTTCACTTTCGCATCTAAACTCCTTGGTCGAAATGTATTTCACTTGCTAGATGAAATTTCTAAACTAGATCAGTACGTATTTTGATTCAGGTCTCGACCAAAAATTTCCTAACAAGACTGTTGATCGATGGCCTTATAAGCTTATTTGAGTTCTGTTCTTCATTGAAACTCATAAACATTCAATTTTGTACATGCTTTGGATTTGCTGGAACCTTGTCAATACATGCTGCTTTCCGACTGTGGCAGCACTGAGCTGAATTTGTCCTTCAATTGATGCTACTCCAGTCAAGAAAGCATGTGCCGTGATGTAAGATTGTGTTGTATAGTGAATTTCAACAATGAATTAAATTCTACTAGAATCGATACTTGGATGCTGACCGTTCCTTGATATCCCTTATTTGGTGTGGATTTGATTCCAACTTGAGGTTAGTTTGGTTATCAATTCATATCTGTTCATGCTAGGAAAGTAATATGGTGAATGTCATGCTAATTTTGCGAGAATTATAGTCATAACTTTCACTTAAGTCCCGGATTTGACCCTCTCCCGCCTCGGTTAAACTGCCGGTCCGAAATCGGCATTAGAGGTCTGATGCGGCAGTCCGCAATAAATCCTTGTCAGGTAAGTACTCTCCAAAATGTTGGCTTTAAAATTTGGGAAAAATCGAAGCCACTGATGCCACTGATGCTCGATTCTTCAATTCGGTGGTCGGGAGTCTTCAAAACCTGGGCCGGGGAATCTTCAATTAGTGGAGCAGACTCATGCTCAAGAGAGTTGGCCTCGTGAACCCAAGGACGGGGGCGCCACCGAAGACAGCAGCTTCTGCGAGACCATTCGCAGTGAATCGCCCGCGTTCAACTTGATTGGATGATTTCGACTCTTGTTCTTCAAAATCAAGAATGGAAGCTATCTTCTCCAATGTGGCAGCCCGTTTCAATTAAGCGTTTTGCTGCTCGTGCGTTATTCTTGCCGAAAGATGCGAGCTTGATGTACTATCGGTGTTGGCGAATGTATGCGGAAGAATTACATTAACAAATTGTATTCATTTTTTTGCCTCTACAAAAAAAATTAATAGGATGTTGATTCTTCTGCATTGCACTGTTTGTTTGTACATGATCGAGTAGTACTGCCGCGACTGTGTGTTCAACAAACAATTTCAGTATCTATGACTGCTAAAAACATCGGCTTCTTCTTCATTCATTCAATTTATTCATTATGTACCTCTCGATCTATGAAGATGCAAAGTGCCTATGCGTATTGGATTCAAGTCGTCTAAGTCATGGGTAAAATGTTGCACATCCATGTGTTATGAGTATGGCTTTGACAACCCTGCGAAATTATTGTCGTGGCTCCTCCATCTCCTTGTGATTAAACAAGCATAAACGGATGCGAAAGAATTACATTGACAAATTTTAATCATATTTTGCCAATACGAAAAATATCATCCCTTTTCAAATAACTTTCTCTATGACCCAGATGGATTCATATTTATAGTAGGTCCAATCTTGCCCACATGGCAGGTCGAAACCCCAGAAATCACAATGGAAGATTAAAAAAAGAATAGTACTCATGGTGGAAGATGATTCTTTCATATTTTGCTTTTCCTGTTTGAGTATTCTTCTTTTCAATTTATTTTTTCCAAGGTAAAGAAATGATAAGATGATCGAGGATTCCAATCTTGACATGACCGCTAGCTTACTTGTCAGACACCGTGAGTAAGTTATATCATTATCACTATTTTATCAATGTCTAAACAAATCCGTAAAATTCTTCTGAAATTTTACGAGCTCCATTAAGAATATATCAATACTAAAGTTACCCATATTCCACTAATATAGTGACTGACCAACTACTTTGAAACTTTCATGGCTGTTTTTGGTAAAATACCAATTCAATAAGGAATCTACTCACCTCCCAATAAATCAATGAAGTATCAAGTTTTTTCAAGTTGGTAATTATTAAACTAAAAAGATGAGATAAAAAAAATAGGAACACTTATACATAACAGAGGATTAGGACATGGTAAAGAGTCGAGAAAAAAGCAAACTACTGAATTTGGTCAATTTTTCAGTGTCATGTTTAGTAGCTTAAGTTATTAATTTATAGACTACCGATTATATATAAGTGAGCTTTGTGCGTGGGTGGTTTTAAAAATAGTATATAATAGCCTCCTCCTTCTCCATATTTACATATAATTATTTTAATAATGGAATAGCTGCTTTCTAAGAGTGCTGCTTGATTTCTTGACATTCCAATGTTTTTTATGTCATTTTGCAACTCTATATATCCCTTCATTTTAAAGGAAAATATATATGAAGCGTAATATAAAGTAATTTTTTCAACAATAATGGTAATAATAAACCATTTTGTCTCCATACGGGAAAAGGGCAAATATATGGTGGAGTAGTTCGCACTCGGCGTACGACCTTCAAGTTTCCCTTTCTCCTTTCGTTTGATTAGGAGAATGCAATGTTCTTTTCTTGTATTTGTTTTTCGTTTTTTGGGTTAGCTCAAATGCTGGAAAAGAAAATTTGAACAATGAGACTTCTAACATGGTAGTGCATTAGTCCTAAGTGTTCTGCTCGTGGCATGAAGGATCGGTTCGAAAAAGTAGCCAGGCACTACAATTATTTTGGAAGCATGAGAATAATTACGGTCCGGGACACAATCTTCGTGACGATCGAGCAAGAAATATTAGACCAGGACAGGACATTGTGAAGCAATAAAGCAGGTTTTTGGCTTATGAGGGAGGGGAGATGTACTTTGATTGGGCCGTCCATCTTTTAAGAAGACATGCCTTCATAAGAGACTTGCCTTCAAATGGTTATAACAGCCTCCCAAGACATGTCATTTCCACTTTAGGAAAGATTTCTATGGCTCTTGAGGTCACCCATTTCTTTCTAGTCAAGCTAACACGGTGTGAATAGACACGTTGAAGAAATTATGGGTAATTCCTCTAGGAAGTCCACAAAGTTTTGATGCTAAGTTCCAAGAAGTTAGAATATGGGGAAAAACAAGTATTTCTTGATTACATTGTTTGGCTTTGGTTGGGTGTATAATGATATAGCATCCAACAGTAGAAAACAAAATCCTTTTCTCGTCTTGGACAAGGGACAAACTTTGTTTGGTATTCTAGTACACGAAATTGAAATCCATGCGAAATTGCAACAGTCAAGTCATAATGGCGAATTAAAGGTTGAGATTCTATAGATGTTGTAGATGATTAGACGATGCATTGTACAGCCTGTGCGCTTTGAGGACGGGCAAGAGATGCAGGTGATGGTCATCTCCATATTCTAGTAACTCGACCTTTGCCTGCAGTCTCGAGTAATCTGTCTGCTAGTAATGGAGATGTTCTCCGACGGTACAGATGACGCCAATGGAGTAAGCATGTTAAGATCCACCATGGAAATAAAAAGGAAAGCGCAATGCTCTGGCTTTGCACTACCGCAAAAGGTCAACATTTTCTTCCTCGATCTTTTTCAAATGTAGTTCCCGTCATTCTTGCTGCGATATTCGTTCAGCAAAGCAGCAGCGGGCACCGAAGTGCTCGAGACCTGCCCTTTTTTCTTTTGGGGCGCATGTGGCCCGAGAGCACGGGTCTAAACGTGCACGGCCCATGGGCCATCCTAACTAAATTTTATTTGGGCTCGTGTACACAGTAGGAAGAACCTCAGCATAACTTTCCGATGGTCGAGGATCTTCACAGAAAGTGTTACCGACACCTTGGTAGATGATTTTGGAGCTTCAACCCATTTCACTCAAGCCTCCGTCGCATTTCCCGTCTCCCATTCACCGTGTCCTTCGCCGTCTTCTGTCTTTTACCGAGGGTGTTGGTTGGCGATAGCTTTGTAGATATTTTCGGAACCTCAACCTATCTAATTCAGACATCTGTCACATTTCTCATCCGGCAAGTACTCTGTATCTTTTCTTTTTTGAACCGAAATTATTGCTGACAGCTTTGTCAATATTTTAGGAGCTTCGGCCCATCTCGTTCAGACATCTTCATGTGTCCCATCTCAAAATGACAAAGAGTCCGGAAATTTGCGGTATATCATGACCTCACTGAACTTGGCATTTATTGTTAACTCTTAAAATCCCTTCGTTCTATCCTCCTCCTCCTCCTCCTCCTCCTCCTGTGTGTTTGAGAGAGAGAGAGAGCAGCGTTGGGGTAACGATGGTGAATGGGGAGGGAGGGACGGGTAAGGATTTGAAGTTTGGAATGGGAAGCGTGAATTGTTACCTTATATTTTGCAGGGAATCGGAAAGACGGTCATTGCATGGAGGTTAATGTGGAGGTTAATAGGAAAGGCAAGTAATAGATTAAAATGGTGAGGCTCATCCATTGAATAACATGGGATCCATCGGATTATTAAAATAAGCTTATGTTATCGAGTCCATACAAAATTATTATGGGAGTCAATGACCCCCTTGACATGCATATTTAGATATAAATACACTATATATTTATTGATATAGTTAATGAGGTGTGATTAATTAATAAATTGGATTTTTTTTAGAATTGTTAAAGTGAGGTTCTAAGAAATAAATAATACATCAAATGAAGATGCATCTCCCAGGAACCTCCAACTTCTTCCAATTGAGTTAGGTGTATAGCTCAAAACTTGTGCATATCCACAAGATTTATAGATTGGTGTTTATCTTACACCAATGAAAGTTTTTTGAAATTCTTTGAGCACTTGAGTAATCTCCATCAAGAAGTGTGGTGGTTCTTCCGTCCCTTACAAATTTATTAACTACCAGAGAAACAGGCCCTAAGACCCCAAGATACATGGTGCCCAAGATGGATCAAACATTGATAGATTACCAAGTTTAAGGTGCAAATTGATCTAGTCCTCATGCTCCTTATCGCATGTTTGGTTTTGTCAAAGTGTCAATGACCTAATCCATGGACATTGTCTCCATGTGTGATTATATCCTTTTTTATTATTATTTAGGGAGGGACGATTAAGCGATTTGATAATGAACATTTTTTAATTAAAAACAATGAGGGGACGGACGGATTAGATGAGATGAGGAGAGATTGTGCTAGACAGTATTTATCCGTTTAAACGCTATTTGTCATGCGTCATGGACTAACCTCCTTCCTTTCATATTCTCCTTCTTGGTCACAGTGTTGTGTCTCTTTGGTCGTTAAAGTTCATTCTTAAACTTGCATTGTCTTCCATGGCCCAAATGAAAATATACGTCGAATAGCGTCAACCATCTGCATAAGATTGACTCAACACGAAACATCAATAATTGCCGCCCGACCCACGATGTATAGCGTCGTACTGGAACCATCAATAATAACCGTGTGACCCACGAGATTGACTCCACCCCCTGGTTAAACCCTTAACCTCAATTCACTCTGTTCTGTCTTCCTCCTCTGCGTTTTTACGTGGATGTGGGGTTCGCACTTGTCAGGGGTGGAGACAGAGAGACGCGCGAGGACTTGGAGCTTGCAGCAGAGATTCGGAAGGAGGAGGATCATTATATTGTTAAGTAGGTGTAATCAATCAATGAAATTGGGTTTCTGTAGAAGTCATTAAAGGTCTTGTTTCAAGGGATTAATGATGAGTTTAATTAGTAATTTCTGTACAATAAACGAAAAGGCATCCGTCATGAACCTTTGGCTCCTCTCAATCGCTCCTTCTGTTAGTTTAGGATAATGTGACGTTCTTTTCTTTTCTTTCTTTTTTGTTCTTTTTTTGTTTTTGGGTTGGCTCAAATGTTGAGAAAGATTATTTGATGGACGAGACTTGCAACATGTTGGAGCATTATTATTGGAGTGTTTTGCACATGGCGCGATGGATCAGTTCCATAAACTTGGGAGGAACTGTGACTACTGGGGAGGTAGGATAATAATCACGATCTGGACAAAAGCTTGATGATGAGCGAGCAGGAAATATCGAACCAGCACGGCCCATTGGATGGAGGTGATTTGTATGAAATCTGGAGCTTTTTTAATCTCTTCCATTGATCGATATCTTGTTTCATCATATATGATCTATTTTTAGATATGAAATCGAACATCGTGACTAATATACTTAAATTTTTCTAAACTGCTCTCATTGCAATGCAATAATAATTATATGTGAAAGGTGATTTTGAGTGATCGACAGAATTGGGAGGTTGCTTTCCTTAGAATTGTTGTTGACGGTATTCGCAAAACAATTTGTGCGAATTTAGGACTCCATATGTAATCATATATGGCTGTCCACCCATTAACTTCATGTTGTACCGGATAATATAGTGTTGACAGAAATACGGTAAGGTACGGTGGATTGACAGTGACACAACATGAAAGCCTTCAAAGTTGCCATGCGAACCACGACGTAATCGAGCCGTACTGATCATCTGTCACATGACAATGACAGAAGAACAAGCTTTAATAATTGCCAAGTGACCGACGATGGCCAAAGGCAACTTTAACTCCACCCTGGTAAAACTCTTCTATGCGTGGAGAGGCTGTACAAGGAGAAAAGCTTCTGCTAGTGGGCCCCACAGTGCCACTTGTTTGCCGAGTGGACTACTGTATATACGAGGTGGCATCACAATTGCACCTGAGCTGTCGTAATGCGAAGACTTTCTCCTCCCCAGTAGTCCTAATTATTTCCTCCTAACGACAACCGGACAACCATGCCTTATGTTTGGCTTATTCAATTGTTCTATCCCTTCTTCTCATCACCTTCTTCAGCTGTGCACGGAAAGTAGTGTGTTTGTTTTGGTTGGAGCCTAAGAAGCTGGAAAGATGCTTCAGACGGCAAGGCCTGAAGGGAACCTCTTACAGTCTTCTGTTTCAAGACCTGAGAGACAACATGAGAATGATCAAGGAAGCTCAATCTCAACCCATCACTCCTTTCTCCAACGACATCGCGCCTCGCTTGCTCCCTTTCTCTTTCATCACTCCATCAAGAAATACGGTACGCATGCCATCAGAGTCGAGATACGGTTGAAACTTTTAGCCATATGTATAATATTGTTGTTTCAACAAACCCAATCTCCTGGTATAAAACATCTTAACTCACTAGAAGCTGTAATCTTTAGCTAAAAACTTGCCAAAGGGATGTATTTCTGGTGCTTTTTCAGCAATTTAATCGATAAATATTCATGGTAAGCAAGTCGACCGAACTCCTTCTATAAATTAGATTTTACATGATGGGAGTGTTGCTTTTAGGAGCAAAGTCAGTAACCGACTGTCAGAAGGCTACTAAAACTGCTCACTTTCTCGTGCAAATCGATTTGCTAGATGGGTCTCAATTCGGGTACTTACAATGGGTCTGCTAGTTTAAGCAGCTGACATACTGAGACGGGTAATATATGGAATCTGGTAGCCATTTGATGCCTTAATAAATCAAGTCCACAAAAAATGGTTATTACAGGGAAGCTTTGCTTTACATGTTTTGGGCCAACGCCTGTGTTGAACATCATGGACTCAGACATGTTGAAGGAAATATTTTCACGGATCAATGAGTTCAAAAAGCCACACCCTAAGGCCACTGGAGATCTCTTAGCATCGGGGCTCATCACGATTAAGGGTGAGAAATGGTTCAAACACAGAAAGATCATCAACCCGGCTTTTCACCATGAGAAGTTGAAGGTATTACTGTTTGCAGCTGATAGTTTCCTGACCAGATGCAACATCTAATCGGAACTTAATAATTTATTGTAAAAAGCTTGGTATATACAGTCATTTAGCTTTCTAAAATTGTTGAATAATTACAGTTTGTAGTGACTGCAACATGTTCAAGTTGCGAGGAGATGATTGGGGTATGGAAGAAGCAAAGTTTGGCTGGCGAAGTGGATGTCTGGCCTGACCTTCTGCATTTGACGGGCGATGTACTCTGTAGAGCTGCTTTCGGTGTCACTTACAACCAGGTCAAGAGCATCCTTCCCCTTCAACAAGAACAAATGGTCCTCACTAACAAGATTCTTCCATTAGCGTTTATTCCCGGGTGGAGGTAAGTCAAGATTAATATAGGATAATTTCCCGAGATCTTTAACTGTTTGAATATCATAAGACATAAAAAGATGGCAAACTTTACTTTGACTTCCTCAATCCTTATCCATGGAGTCAGTTGCGGTTTTCCACAATTGTCTTATGATTTGCATATCATGTGCTGAACTTTCAAGCATCTTGCCAAAAAAAGAATTTGAAAAGTTTCTTAAGACAATTTTCTTGTGATTTTGCAAATTTTGGAGAGTGGTTGGATTGTGATTGCAAGGTAGTATCTAGGATTTGGTACAATTTATTTGCTGTCAAAACAACGTTTAGTAATGCATGTCTTCTATTGAGCTGTGATCGAGAATGCTGTTTTCCAACTTTAAACTCAATAGAATGGATGAAAATGGTTGAGTGCATTTATGCAGCAAGACACGCATAAACTGTGGAAACTAGATTAACGTGTGAAGTTTTCATTTTGAAGTTTAGTTTGTATACAAAAACAATGCAGACTTTTGCCAACCAAACTGCAAAAGAGGATGAAAGAGATTGACCACAAAATAAAAGGATTATTGGAAAACATAGTGGCCAAGAGAGAGAAGGCAACGAAGGAAGGACAAGTGGATGACAATGATCTTTTGGGACTACTGCTAAAATCAAACACGAAAGAAATTCAAGAGTCCGGGCATCGAAAGGGCATGAGCATAGAGGATGTGATTCAAGAGTGCAAAACATTCAACTTTCCAGGTCAAGAGACAACTTCTGTTTTGCTTACTTGGACTTTGGTTATGTTAAGCAAGTACCAAAACTGGCAAGACAGAGCAAGAGAGGAAGTTCTGCAAGTTTTTGGCAACAACAAACCAGATTTTAATGGGTTGAGCCGACTTAAAATCGTGAGGATTCTCGTCATATTGTTGTCTACTGTTTATCTCGATTTCAAGACACATATGATTTTGAATTCCAAAACTCACATCAATTTAATGGTTTTTCCGCAAAAAAGGAAAAAAGAAAAAGAAGAAACGAAAGAAGAAAGGCCGAAAAGTTGAAGCAAAAATTATAACCACCTGACCTGAAGTCTAGTTTCTGTTCTGCCTCACGCCTTCAGCCAGACCAAAAGAGAAAAGGAGTATTTAGGCAATAGTTACTCAAGTTAGTATCGGTTAGTGACAAAAGTAAACATATAGATCGTGCCTTCTCATTCAAGGGTAGAACATAGATCACTTGAATGATACTAAGTTTGATAAATTTGGTCCATTAGGCAAGGTTTAGACTATTCAATTGTCGCATTATCAACGTCTTTTTGGACAAAGACAGGCTGACAACAAATTGATTAATGTGCAGGTAAGCATGATACTGAATGAGGTTCTCAGGTTATATCCGCCTGGATTTATGACGATGAGAACAGTTCACAAGACAACCAAGTTGGGTGACATACAAGTACCTCCAGGAGTCGTGCTTTCCGTGCCCATGATCTTGATCCATCACGACCCAGAGATATGGGGTGATGATGTCAAGGAGTTCGATCCGGAGAGATACTCCGAGGGAGTCTCGAAAGCAACCCAGAACAAGCTCTGCTTTCTCCCTTTCAGTTGGGGTCCTAGAAGTTGCATTGGCCAAAACTTTTCTCTTATCGAAGCCAAAGTTGCTCTAACCATGATTCTGCAGAACTTCTCAGTGCAGCTATCTCCTTCTTACAAGCATGCCCCTAGTCCTGTGCTCACTACTCATCCCCAGTATGGAGTCCCCTTGATCTTATCTAGAATCAGATCGGATTCCTATCTTCATGGTTAACCAGATCTGTGCTCATGTTTGCTTCGTTGCGGTCTTAGAATGATTTGTCCCGTTTCTTTAGAGTAGAGGAAAGTCATTTGAACATATAATATGTGGTTTCATTTTGGAATTCTTCACTCGTCATCAGCATTTACTTATTGGATTAAACGAGTTAACTGGGTTTTAGGTACCCTTTTGGTTTCTTCCGAAAGAGTTGTTCCTACAGGATCTATCGCTTGGCACTTCTAGCAAAAGAAATGAATGATACATCTGATTTTGACTCGAAACAAGAATTGTTAACTCTCTCCGAAGTCCGTCAAATGAATAAGAGAGTGCCTCACGCAAGTTTTTGGACTTGACTGAATTCAAAGCAACATGAACATGAGGAAGACCACTTCCCAAAAAGCATATCTTCTTTCAAGTTGACGTACAAATATGTTGGTTTTTTTGGTTTCTTAAATGCATCGGAAAAACAAAACACAAATAGGATTCATGTATATATTAAAATCAAAGTGAGTTTTTTAGACATACTTTTTGCTGCATGCAGACAAATTCATGCTTGGTTGTATCTAGATTAACGCCCCAAGTGTTGCACCTCCACCGGTATCTACATACGCGAACTGAGATCTCCAAATCCAAGTGCTAGCTTATAGATTATGAAGTTCCTTCTGCTTGATCACTTGTAATCCTCGAGACTGTCTTGCGGATCAATGAATACATACACCTCTGTATGTTTTCTCCTTGATATGCGACTCTCACGAAAAACTTCTAAGGTTTCTTCTACAATATATATATATTATTAAGCAAAAAAGGGCGGGACCCACTTAAGTCTTTGGATCATTATCCACTGCATAATATAAATCAGTTCGCTATATTGTGTGCGACCCTATAAGTTCATTAGACATTAGCAGTGTACTAAAACTTTTTTAGCCCACAAATCATAAGCGGTCTTTAGCAAAACATTATGACTACCTAAGTATAGTGAATGTCAATATTACCGACACAATCTAAACCACAAATATTGTTAGAGTATCACTATTAATTGGTTCATAGGACAGACCACTAACAATCTCTCACTTGCACCATAACTTATCATACAAACTAAGTCCCTTTGTCACTTGATGTCCGAGTAAAGCATAAGGTAGGATAAGTGTCAACCTTATATAACTCAAACTTATTTTCTTGATACCGCAACTGGATTGTCAAACCAAGTAGTTGACTCTTCAACTTACTTGAGATGGCCATCTTTTCACAATCTTAACTCTACGGGAGGCCAGAATATCATACTCTCGTTATATGAGAAGGACAAATCCCATCTTGTCTACACATATCCCTTAGCACGATTCATGACATGCTCAATCAAAACCTTTATAGTTACTTGTTACAGCTGGCGTTTGGTAATGTTAAAACATTACAATTCACGTCTAAGAAATCATGGAAGATTCGAGTCAAAGGACTATACTCTATAGTTGTGATGAGAAATATTGATGACATTATATATCCTACAGTATTCTCATAGTGGGTCTATCCAATACAATGTTCTCTAACATGTATTCCATGTGATCAACTTTATATCTTTATATTCATGACTCATGAAACTTGGTCATCAGTTGACTCACATGCTAGTCTCAAACACCATTGACATCTCAATGCACAATGACAATTGACTAGGGGCATTTAGAATATTAATATCCATTCTATTAATAGAATTTCACGATCAAATCATGCATTTGATTATCTATTAAGGATATTCAATATTCAAGGGATTAATATTTCGCATTTAATAACATAAATAAATCGAAGTCAAATATAACATATATTCCATCAATGAACAATAAAAAGTATATTACATATGCTCCCACTCACATCAAAACCACTCACTAATGAGTCTAAGACCTAAAGTGTTACAATGACGCTCATGCTTATGCTATGAAGAGCCTTTGTCAACGGATCAACAACATGCAACTCAGTTGCAACTTTGCATATCTTGATATCACCTCTCTCACCTCTCTCAATGAATTCTCGAATGAGGTGAAACTTCCTAAGTATGTATTTGGTCTTTTGGTGAGACCTAGGCTCTTTAGCCAAAGAATAGTCCCATTGCTATCACAATAGAGATCCATCGGATTCATACTAGTGGGAATTATTCCCAGTTCTTGTATGAACTTTCGAATCCAAACAGCTTCCTTTGATGCTTCTGAAACAGCAATATACTCAGCTTATGTTGTAGAATCTACAATGGTTTCCTGTTTGGAACTCTTCCAGCAGATCGCTCCACCATTTACACAAAAAACAAATCCCGACTGCGATTGAAGGTCATCTATGTCGGTTTGGAAACTAGAATCTGTGTAACCACTTATAGTGATATGTTCTTCAACTCCATAGACTAAGAATAGATCCTTAGTTCTTCTTAAGTACTTAAGGATATTTTTAACAGCTATCCAGTGAGGTTCTTCTGGATCTGATTGGTATCTACTTGTCATTTAAAGCTTTTTGAAATTCTTTGAGTACTTGAGTAATCTCCATCAAGAAATGCAGTGATTCTTTGGCCCCTTACAAATTTGTAACTAACGGAGAAACAGGCTCCAAGACCCCAAGATAAACGGTGCACGAGATGTATCAAATGTTGATAGATTGACAAGTTTAAGGCGCAAATTGTTCTAGTCCTTATTGCTCCTTCTCGCATGTTTGTTTTTGTTGAAGTGTCAATGACGCCAATCCCTATTCCATACATGGACACTGTGATCAATGCATGGTTTTCTCTAATGCATACTTGAAAAAAGAAAGAAAGAAATGAATAACTCTTCTAAGGGGAGATGAAGTGAGGTGAAAATTATCGGAATACTTTCCATATATTCCAATCTCGAGCCAAAAATCTTAACCGACGTTTCGTTGGAGAAGTTGCCACGAAGTTGCCACAATTGCCGCTTCGAGGAAGGAGTAGGAAGTCTCCCCTTGGAGTTTCACGTAGTTTTGGAATTATGGCTTCCTCTTTTCTTTCTTTTCTTTTTATTTATTTTTTTATAATAAGTTTAAAATAAAAATCAGTTTAATAATATAATTTTTCACGTTTTTACTTTGGAGACAAATTTTCAAAGTAGATATAAATTTTAAATGAAATAATTTTTTTTCTCATTACTCACTCTCTTGACCCATTGATCACTGCTAATTACTGCCCACTGCCATGAGCTAACTACCACCGTGGGAACATCAACATGACTTCTTTGTTGCTCTTGACTATAATTTCAAATCACGCCTGATGCATGCAGGTCACTTGACCTGATTCATTTCCTTATTGGAGCGGGGCTTCGACGAAGCTCATTCACACTTATCTCACATTTCCCATCGCCCTCCACCGTGTCATCCTCTGTCTTCTTCAAAAGCCACTATCTCTCTCTCTCTCTCTCTCTCTCTCTTCAAAAGAGGAAAGAAAAATGGAGAGTAGGCGAGGGCTTTCGAAGGAGAGATAAAAAGGAAGAAGAAAACAGAAGAGGAAGAAAGAAGAAGCTCGACCAGGGGGAGGAAAAAAACAAAAAGAAAAAAGGGATTTTCGGCGTGGAGAAGAAGAAAAGAGAAGAATAACAAAGAGAGAAAAAAACAACAACAAGAAGAAGAAAAAAGGGGGAAGAAACGAAGAAAATAGTTCAGATGAAGGAGATGAAGAGGGGGGAAGACGGCGAAGAACAAGGATGAAGAACAAAAAAAAAGGAGCACGGGTCTTTTTGAGGAATACTCCGGCAACTCGCGGAGCCACCTCCGCCGCGTCGTTCGACTATCCTAAACTAGTGACGCCCCCTCATCCAACAACTTGTCCTCGAGACCGATGAAGGCGATAGAGATGGCGGGCCATTCTTCGACATGGAGTTCGCCCCAGGTGCCGGCGACGAGGAGGACGAGAAAGTTTGGGAGATGTCGAGCGAGCTTGGGAGCCAAGAGCGTATGAAGGTCCTTTGTTAGATCACTTGCGCAAAAGCTCAGTCCACTTATTCTATGCTGCGGCCCACCAACTCGGTAGGCTCACTACTCTTTGTCTCCCCCTCCGTTTGTTTTGTTTTGGTCGAGTCGCGTACCCTGACTCGCTCGCCTGAGACCAGCGAGTCTCAAGCCCGAATGCACGTCCATCTATCCATTTGACCTCGTTGATTGAAATCTTGGGACATCTGAGCGAGGCCACGCCTTGGATGACCATAGAAATGCTCCCTCTACCAGTGCCTCCCAGGTTATCGCTAAAATGCCCCTTGAAATTTGTTGGAGTTTAATCCATTTATGAAACTCGGTGGTCCTTTGGTGCTTCTTGGTTCAGGTTTGAGCCGCAGGCTGTCAATTGTCGAGTTGAGATGAATAGGACTGTCGCCCGTCCCAGCCTTGGCTGGCGACCGTCGCGTGGAGGAGGAGAAGACGCAAGCACAGCGGCAGGGGGGGAGCTGGGCCAGTAATCAATTCTCGGGCTTGGGCCAAGAGCCGTTTTCTTTGGAGCTGGACCAGGGGGGCCTCTCTCGCGGGCCTTCGCATGAAGAGCCCTTTCGACGGTCCGGGTCGAGTCCAGAACCCAACCCAGGACCCGTTTTTAAATATCTAAATATTAATATATTTTATTAATAAAAATAATTAAATAATAATTTATTAAAAATTCAGAAAATTAAAAGAATTTACTTTTTGCATAAAAAATCCAGCCTACCAATTTGATCTTGATCAGTCCCTCTTTATTATTTATAATATTATTATTTTATAATTGAAAGTAATAATAAGTAATATTTTTATTAAAAATTTCTGAAAAATCAAAAATTGAAGTTAGGTTTAGAAATGCCAAGTTTGCTTAAAAAATCAATTTCTAACCCTATAATTAGCCTTTGTTAACTAATTAGCATTAGCTCTTTTAGAAACAAAATCAAAGAATTGACATTGTTTGGACTATTATGTGCTCTCGTTCCTTAGCCTAATTGCATGTCTAATTTAGCTTTGTATGTCAATATCTAGATATATGATTAGGTTTGGTATGATTCAATGTTTACTTTGAATCGAATGATGTAAATGTTAGACTATCAAAATTTATGCTTGTGGAGCTTTAGCTTGATATTGATAATGGTAATTGTGGCACATTTAAGTTAGGTGGCGGTAGATCGATGTCTTTTCCTGTCTTATGTTTTGTTAGGTTTTATTCTAGGCACACTAGGATTATGTTGGTTTAGATGAATGATTGGACTTACATAGGCTTAGTCTAATAAATCAATTCAGGCTTAGGATTATTTTATCTAATGAGTAATTAATGTGATTTGAATTAAATATATTAGGCCTTAGTTTCCTTTACAATTAGCTTTCGAGGGATCATGTCTCAAGACTTGTAACGAGACCATGTATTTTTAAATACCCAACGAGTCACAGGTTTTACTTTTCTCGTCGTTAGTTAATCGCATTCAATTATTTGAATGTTTATTTACCGTATTGTATCTCAATACTTTGATTGTTTATTTCTTACATTGTCTTTCAATAAATTGCGTATTAATTTCTATTTTAAGTTAAGTTAGCTTTAGTTTAAATTCGTATGAAAATGACCCTATAAGAATAATTGCATGAACACTTATGCTGCGTTTGGTCAACCGAATAAAAACCAGGATAGGATATGTTTTATCATATCCCGTGTTTGGTAGCTGTCTAGGATAGGATCAGGTCGGATATAGAAGGGATATAAACTGGATAAAAAAATCAGAGGGGGAGGGTGGGATAGGATTTCTTTTATCTGAAAAATAAAACCTTTTTTGTTTCTTTCTCCGCTGTTCACCCAAAGACGACTCCAACACTTTTGTTGGGTCCGGGTCAGAGAGTTGGACCGGGTTTCCTCGACCCGGTCCAAAGTCCATTTTTTAAAATTTAAAAAAATTACTAAATAAAAAATAAAAAATTCAAAAATTCATTTTTTTAAAATACAAAATTAAAATTAAAATTAAAATTAAAATTAATAATAAAATAAATAATTTCTAGGTGGTTGACCTTAATTTATTTCATATAGTATTAATTCTATAAGTCTTGAACCAATTTTAGATTTTTCGTTTTGAATAAACATTTTTTTTTTCGGTAAGGATTGAATAAATATTTTTTGTTTAGCATAAAAATGAGAAAACCCTTGAAAAGTTTTAAAATCAATTGAATAAGCTCTTATTCAAAGTATCGATGTTGAAGCCTTCTTCTCGATAGCTCTTCGATTCACATCAACATTTTACGAAAGCAATGGTCTGTATTTTTCTTTATAAATGTTAACGTGATTAATTGTCATTGCATTCTCGTACCAGCTGGAAAAAAATGAATGAATTTTCGATTGTATATTTTGTTCTAATTGAACATTTGTTTGATTTGGTATTGGACTTGTAACAAAATGATAACAAATGAAAATTTTGTAAGAGGGAAAAATAATTCATGTTTCAAAGTAAATATATTGAAATTGATGTTATTCTAAAAATATTTAATGTTGAGTGGGGTAACCAAAAGATTATTTCAAAAAAACGGAAAAGAACAATGCGTAATCATAAAATTCGATAAGAACATGTTAATTTGAAAAATATAAATTATTTTTGATGATTTTGTGAATATAAAACCTGTAAATTTGTACTTGCCTAATGTTATTGCTTTTAAATATATAAATTTAAATTCGTAATTCATCTAATGACATATTTGATAAAATATGAAGATATCCAATTTTAAATCCGCAGTTCACCAATCAGTAGATTTGATAAGATATGAGGATATCCAACTTTAAATCCGTAGTTCACCAAACAATGGATGGGATATCAAGAAATCCATGAATTTCTTATTCTATCCTATCAAGTCCTGTCCCATTTAGAAATTCGAACGGCTGAATGACCTTTAGGGCTTTCAATGATGAGCAAGAATGCTTGACCACTTTAGATTCAATAACCAATTAGTTAGGTACTGAAAGGACGCTAATATAAATGTTAGCGTAAACAAGTCCTTAAACTTAGAACCTCTGCTTTCACGTCTTGATCAGTTTCTAAAAGACCTCAATAGGCTAGTGGTGACTCCTAAAAATATTTTAAGTTGTTAAAGAACCTTTAAAACGAATACGCCTAAATATCACGCGAGGTATGGACTTGGAAGAGTCCGAGCTCGAAATTGAGAAATTGAGAGCCAATACCCTTTAAATCTACCTTAGTGTCATCCCCTTACTAGGGAGGTCTAGGTAGGTCGCGACACAGAGTACCTAATGGCTCCGGTCGGTCATCACTACAACCACATGGTACGCTCCGACCGCTACGTTCGCGAACTTAACGATGAAGTTGAGAAGCTGGAGGACAAAAGGGTTAGGATGCAACGTCGTGTCGATAACGCTGAAAACGACATGAAGGAGATCAAACGCAAAGTTGTCAGATAAAAGAATGATGCAGAGAACATTACCAACAAGGCACGCAACGTTCTAGATAACGATGGAAGAGCAAAGAAAACTTGCTTTTGCGGGTGGCTTCCCAACCCAAATGCACATTATTGTATCGACAAGGACGCAAGGAAGACCGTTAAAGACATTCAGAAACTCATTTAGCAAGGCCAATTCAAAAGGGTCTACCATGAAAGTGTTTTGACGGGGCTCGTTAATGGCGCTCCACGCGAAAATCGGTCAACCAGTGATGGGGATGACATTATCACTAATTCGCGAGCCTCCATCTTTCAGGGCATAATGGAAGCTCTAGATGATGAGAAGCACAAAGTGATTGGGGTCTATTGTCCTAGCAGTGTGAAGAAAACTACTTTGCTAGAGGAAGTCAATAAGAAACTCAGGAAAGCAGGGAGACCGTTCCACATGATCACCAAATCGAAAGTGTCGCAAAATCTAGACTTGAAGAAAATCCAAGATGACATCGCTTATGCCTAGGGTCTAAATCTAAATGTAACGGGCAACGAGAGAAGAAAAGATTGTCTATTTTAGAGATTACATAAATATTTGACGAAGGAAGTTCTCATAATATTGGACGATCTATGGAAAGAACTTGATCTGAGGGAGGTTGGAATTCCTTGGGAGACAAAAGCAAGGGATGCCAGTTGTTACTGACATCGAGATATGGAGATGTGATGCAGAGAACAAGTGCCTTTCCCATCTTTCATCTTAAAGGTTTAAAGGACGATGAAGCTCTCAAGCTATTTGAAAAGACAGTCGACGACAGGCTCCAAGACAACGAGGAATTGAAAGTAATAGTGGCTCAAGTGGTGAGAAAGCTCACATGTTTGCCTCTTCTGATAAAGTTTATCGCGATCACCTTGAAATATGGCAGCGAGTTCTCATGGAAAATCTATTCCAAAAAAAATAGAGGAGTCAAAGATAGAAATCATAGT
The DNA here is from genome assembly GCA_019926035.1 of Melaleuca alternifolia. NCBI lineage: Eukaryota > Viridiplantae > Streptophyta > Magnoliopsida > Myrtales > Myrtaceae > Melaleuca > Melaleuca alternifolia. Next base: position 54,599 of record JAGKPW010002307.1, read on the forward strand.
GAAGTTGAGTTATGACCATTTGGAGAGAGAGGAGACAAAGCCTTTATTTTTGCTCTATGGTCTTATAAGAGGGACCATTAACATCGAACTTCTTATGGGACTGGGCATGGGCTTGGGCTTGTTTGAAGGATTTGATAGGATGATGGAAGAGTCAAGGGATAGATTGAATGTTATGCTTGATAGCCTCTGTTTTGCTTGTTTGTTGCTAGATGGTGGCAATGATAAGAAAAATGTGACCACACATGATGTTTACAGCGAGGTGGCCGTCTCAACTCCAGTCAAAGGTCTGAATTCCTTAATGATGAACATCAATTATGGCTCGTGGCCAAAGGAAAAGCTCGAGAAATGTTGGGCAATATTCCTTGTTAATGTTGTCGGTGATAGGCTTGTTGAACTAATGTGGGGTGGGTGTCTCGACTTGAAGATACTCATGTTGTCTCAACCAGAGCAATGGTACGACAAGAGACCAGGCCACCGACATGATGTGGGAGATTGTTGTGGACTGGATTTCACATATAAGAAGGAGCTACGAGTCCTATATCTTCGTTCTATGCACATCCCCACTTTACCTCCCTCAATCCTCGAGAACCTCCAGTCCTTATATTTAGACAAATACAAAAGGTTTAATCAACTTTGAAGAGTTATATATGCGAAAAAACTTTGATAGATGGATGGGCAAAGATGAAATATTGTCGGAAATGTGTAATGCTAAGCTTGCCTTGTTGAAGACCTTGACAGAGCTAACCACTTTGGAAATATTGATCCCTGATTCCAACATACTCTTGAAGGATGGTGACCTGCCATTTGGGAACCTGATTAGATTTTGGATCAACATAAGGAATGTTGATGGGTGGGGATTTGAAGGTTTGATGATCATGAAGCTCAAATTGGAAGGGTGCGATAGTATTCTTTCAAAATACTTCAGATGTGATGGTATTCTTTCCAAAGAGTGGGTTCAGAAAACTCTACAGAAGACCCAATACTTGCAATTGGACGGATCGAGAGAGTTCAATACCGATCATGAGTTGTACAACCTAGGATTTTCGGAGCTAAAGCATCTGCGCATTCTTTCAATTTGCTGAAGCACTCTAGGTCATCACATATCTTCTCCAAATTAGTTAGATTTCCAAGGACCAAAGATTCCAAAAGTAGAAAGGCACCATTGAATGAACTGACAATATGCTTGATTGAGGAGCAATTTGGAAATCCTCGGCTGTACAGCTCATGATTGTTCTTAGTGTTGAACTCTCTCGATTCGTCCAATTGCAAGTATTGGGTATTTTGTAGAGTTTTATGAACCCATTCTATGGTGGAAAGAATACCATCACATCCTTCCAATTTGAGCTTCGTGGTTGTCAAACCTTCAAATTTCCTCATGTTAGCATTCCCTTTGTAGATCCAAAATCTGATGAGTTTCCTATATGGCAGGTCACCATCATTTGAGAGTACGGTGGGATTGGGGATCGATATTTCCAGAGTGGTTAGCTCTGTCAAGCTTTTCAACTCAGCAAGCTTAGCATTACACGATTTCGACGATATTTCGTCCTCGCCCATCCATCCATCAAAGCTTCCCCGCATATGTAACTCTTCCAAGTTGATTAAGCCTTTCAAGACACCATGCTTGATTTTCTTAAGCACCATGCAATTGCTTAGATTCAACAATTTCAAATTCATTAGGTCCTCGATTTCTTTGGGTAAACTAGAAATTGAGAACCTTGCAAGCTGAGAATTTGCAATGCTTTGAGCTCGCCAAGAATTGCGTCATCCTCCACATAGCATTTGTCTAAATATAACGACCGTAGGTTCTCGAGGATTACGATCAAGGGAGTTAAAGTGGAGATATGCATAGAATGAAGATATATAACTCGCAACTCTTTATTATATGTGAAATCCAATCTACAACAATCTCACACAAAATGTCGGTGGGTTGGTCCCAGGCCCTACCAGCACAAGCCCACTGGTTGAGACAACATGAGTACCTTCAAGGCGAGACACCTACCCCTCATTAGTTCAACAAACCTATCACCGACAACATCAAAAAGGCATATTGCCCAACATTTCTCGAGCTTTTCCTTTGGCAACAAGCCATCATTGGTGTTCATCATTAAGGAACTCTTACCTCTAAATGGAGTTGAGACAACCACCTCACTCTAAAGATCATGGATGGTCACATTATTCTTGTCATCGCCATTATCCAACAACAAACAAGTGGAATGGAGTTCATTGAGCATATTATCTAATCTATCCCTTGCATCTCGCATTGTCCTTCCAAATTCCCCAAACAATCCCAAACTCATGCCTAGTATGAACAGAGTTTCGACTCAAATGGTCTTGCCAATAAGACCGTAGAGTAAGAATAAGGACGCGGTGTCCTTACTCTTCAAATGGTTGTAACTCAATTTCACTATGGTTTCCATTTCTTTCGCATCTATTTTACCAAGGCGTTTCTCCATGCTAACACATTACTATCTTTCATTCTTTCAAGGTGTCACAACAGACTTTGTCAAAAGAGGCAAACCTACAAGCTTTTTTACCACTTGAGGCAGTATTGCTTTCAATTTGCCGTTGTCTTGGAACATTCGAAATTGCTCCTTAATCAAGCACATTGTCAGTTCATCCAATCATGCCACATACATGCTGCACGTTCCCCACACGCACGTACAACACCTATGCCATGCGTGGGTCCACACGCCTGGCGCAGGCAGCCGCCTCGCCGACGTATGGGGCTTACCTCCGGCCTTCCCGACCTCCCCTGGTGACGAGCCACCTATCAAAATGCTTGTATCGACGAGCCCGTCCTAATGATGATGATGATGATGATGATGAGTGTGTGTTTAAGTGTGTCTTTGTATTAAGATCAATATTTTCGAAAAATCATCGCTGCCTTTGGGACCGACATCGCCTTGGCATGTAAGGTGCGTGCAACCTCTTTAGATGGCCGCTCGAGGTCAGCGACCAATCTAAATGCTAGTCTTGAAGAGCATTTTCTAACTATGCAATCAAATCATGATTTCATCCAGCAAAATAAAAATTACGGCCTATGAATAGTACGATCATCGAAGAAAAAAGCAAAATGGAGCCCTAATTTGCTTCTAATCTGCAACTACTCAAGCAATATTGTATGCAATAAATCGGGAAACAACATCGTTGGCTCAGATACCAATGTTTGGTGATTTCATATTACTAAATCCTCAAAAATTGGAAACGAATTCTGATGATGAACGCAGTGGAAAACATACCCATAATCTATTGTATCACCGATCGAAAGGCACATCATATAATCGAACGTACCTTGGGTTTTCATAGATTAGATCCCCCTTTGCGGCTTGAGAATTTCGAGAAATCCAAGGAAAAAAAAAGAGAGAATGTCTGTTCTTGAGTGGAAGATGCCGAGAAGGATGTACGTTTCTACTTTCTTTTTACCTTTCTAAAAAATATTCATACAATAACCTCTCTCTCCTAATCACCATTAATGAGCCCATATTGGGCTTGGCCCATCTTAGCAGGCCCTGGGCACATAGCCCATCTTAGGCGGCTCATAATTCCATCACTTCGAGAGACGAGAGCAGGGGATGTCAAGTGTTGCTCGCATCGAGATATGGAGAGGTGTTGTAGAGAACGAGTGCCTTCCCCATCTTTCATCATAAAGGTTTAGAGAACGACGAAGCTCTCAAGCTATTTGAAAAGACAATCAGCGACACCCTCCAAGACAACGAGGAATTGAAAGTAATAGTGGCACAGGTGGCAAAGAGTCCGCATGGAGAATCTATTCAAGAAAAAGTAGAGGAGTCAAAGATAGAAACCATAGTGAAGTTGAGCTATGACCATTTGGAGAGAGAGAGAAGACCAAGTCTTTATTCTTGCTCTGTGGTTTTATTGGAGGGATGAACTTCTTATGGGACTAGGCATGGGCCTTGGGCTTGTTTGAAGGATTTGATGGGATGATGGAAGAGTCGACGAATATATTGAATGTTATGCTTGATAGTCTCCGCTCCGCTTGTTTGTTGCTGGATGGTGGCGATGACAAGAAAAATGTGACCATACATGATCTTTACAATGAGGTGGTCATCTCAACTCCATTTAGAGGTCTGAATTCCTTAATGATAAATAGCAATTATGGCTCATGGTCAAAGGAAAAACTCAAGAAATGTTGGGCAATATGCCTTGGTAATGTTGTCGGTGAAAGGCTTATTGAACTAATGCGGGGTGGGTGATCCGACTTGAAGATACTCATGTTGTCTCAACCAGAGCAGTGGTACAACAAGAGACCAGCGCACCGACATGGTGTGAGAGTTTGTTGTAGACTGAATTTCACATATAAGAAAGACCTGTGAGTCCTATATCTTTGTTCTATGCATATCCCCACTTTACCTCCCTCAATTAAAACCCTTGAGAACCTCCAGTCCTTATATTTAGAAAAATGCCATGTGGAGGATGTTGCAACTTGGCAAGCTCAAATCATTGCAAATTATCAGCTTCACAAGTCTTCAATTTTTAGTCTGCCTAAAGAAATTGGAAAACTGACGAAGTTGAAAATTGTTGAATCAAAGCTATTGTAGGATTCTTCCAAAAATTGATCCTGGTGTCTTGAAAGGCTTAATCAACTTGGAAGAGTTATATATGCAGAAAAGCTTTGATGGATGGATGGGCAAGGATGAAATATCGTAAGAATCTTGTAATGCTAAGCTAGCCGAGTTAAAGAGCTTGACAAAGCTAACCACTCTGAAATATCGATCCTTGATCCCAACATACTCTTGAAGGATGATGACCCACCATTTGGGAACTTGATCAGATTTTGGATTAACATAGGGAATGTTGATGGGTGGGGATTTGAAGGTCTGACAACCATGAAGCTCAAATTGTAAGGGTGCGATAGTATTCTTTCAAGAGAATGGGTTCAAAATACTCTATCGAAGACTTAATACTTGCAATTGGACAGATCGAGAGAGTTCAACAAGAGCGCTAATGAGCTGTGTAGCCGAGGATTTCCAAAGCTAAAGCATCTGAACATTCCAAATTGCTCCTCAATCAAGCACGTTGTCAATTCATCCAATTGTGCCTCGCACGCACGTGCCCCGCACGTGCCGTGTGTGGGATCTAGGCACTTGGCGCAAGCAGCCCCCTCGCCGACTCATGGGGCTCACCTCTAGCCTTTCCTACCTCCCCTCGTGATAAGCCACTTATCAAAATGCTTATATCGACAAGCCCGTCATGATGGTGTATGTGTGTATGTATCTATACATGTATATATACACTTCGTGTTTTGATCAATATTTTTGAAAAATACGCAAAATTGACGTTGCCCTGGGGACCGACGTCGCCGCAACGCGTGGGGCGTGTGCAACCTCTTCCAGTGGCCTCTCGAGGTTGGCGACTACTCAAAACTCTCGTCTTAAAGAGTATTTTCTAACTATACAATCAAATCATGATTTCATCCAGTGAAATAAAAATTATGGCCTATAAACAGTACGATCATCGAAGAAAAAAGCAAAATTGAGCCTTAATATGCTTCTAATATGCATCTATTCAAGTAAAATTATACACAATTGAAGGGGAAACAACATCGTCAACTTTGATATCAATGTTGGGTGATTTCGGATTATTGAAATCCTCAAAAATTGAAAATGAACTCCGATAACAAACATAGTGGAAAACATATCCATATTCTATTATATCACCGATCGAAAGGCACATAACATATTCGAACAATTCTTGGGTTTCCACAGATTAGATGCCTCTTTGTGACTTGAGAATTCCTAGAAATCCAAGGAGAAAGGCGAGAGAGAACATCTGTTCTTGAATAAAAGAAGCCAAGGACATACGTTTCTACTTTCTTTTTACCTTTCTGAAAAATCTTCATGCAATAACTACTATCTTATAATCGCCATTAATGAGCCTATAATGGGCTTGGCCCATCTTGGTAGGCTCTAGGTACATAGCCCATCTTGGGCAGCCCATAATTCCATCACTTCGGGAGATGAGAGTAAGGGATGCCAAGTGTTGCTAACATCAAGATATAGAGAGGTGCTGCAGAGAACGAGTGCCTTCCCCATCTTTCATCTTAAAGGTTTGAAGGACGACGAAGCTCTCCAACTGTTTGAAAAGACGGTCGGCGACAGACTTGAAGATAACGAGAAATTGAAAGTAATAGCGGCTCACGTGGTGAAAAAGCTCGCAAGTTTGCTTCTTCTAATAAAGTCTATCGTGACCACCTTGAAATAGGGCAGCGAGTCCACATGGAGAATCAATTCGAGAAAAATAAAGGAGTCAAAGATAGAAACCATAATGAAGTTGAGTTATGACCAGTTGGAGAAAAAGGAGACCAAGTCTTTTATTCTTGCTTTGTGGTCTTATTGGAGGGACCATTAACTTCGAACTTCTTCTGGGACTAGGCATGGGGTTGGGCTTGTTCAAAGGATTTGATGGGACGATGGAAGAGTCGAAGGATATATTGAATGTTATGCTTGATAGCCTTTGTTCCACTTGTTTGTTGCTGGATGGTAATGATGACAAGAAAAATGTGACCATACATGATCTTTACAGTGAGGTGGATGTCTTAACTCCATTTAGAGATCAAAATTCCTTAATAATGAACAACAATTATGGCTCGTGGCCAAAGGAAAAGCTCGAGAAATGTTGGGCAATATGCCTTGTTAATGTTGGCGGTGATAGGCTTGTTGAACTAATGTGGGGTGGGTGTCCTGATTTGAAGATACTCATGTTGTCTCAACCAAAGCAGTGGTACGACAGGAGACTCGCCCATCGACATGATGTGAGAGATTGTTGTAGACTACATTTCACATATAAGAAAGAGCTGCGAGTCCTATATACTCATTCTATGCATATCCCCCACTTTACCTCCCTCAATTGAAATACTCAAGAACCTCCAATATGGAGGCTGTCGCAATTCTTGGCAAGCTCAAATCATTGCTAATTCTTAGCTTCGCAGGGTCCTCAATATTTAGTCTGCCCAAAGAAATCAGAAAACTAACGAAGTTGAAATTGTTGAGTCAAAGCTATTGCAAGATGCTTCAGAAAATTGAGCTTGGTGTCTTGAAAGGCTTAATCAACTTGGAAGAGTTATATATGTAGGAAAGCTTTGATGGATGGATGGGCAAGGATGAAATATTGTCGAAATCGTGTAATGCTAGGCTTGCTGAGTTGAAGAGCATGACAAAGCTAACCGCTTTGGAATATCGATCCCTGATCCCAATGTACTCTTGAAAGATGGTGACCCACCATTTGGGAACCTAATCAGATTTTGGATCAACATAGGGAATGTTGATGGGTGGGGATTTGAAGGTTTGACGACCATGAAGCTCAAATTGGAAGGGTGCGATAGTATTCTTTCAAAAGAATGGGTTCAGAATACTCTATAGAAGACTCAATACTTGCAATTGGACAGATCGAGAGAGTTCAACAAGAGTGCTAAGGAGCTGTGCAGCCAAGGATTTCCAAAAGTGCCACGCACATGCCGCACATTCATAATTGCTCCTCAATCAAGCAAATTGTCAGTTCATCCAATGGTGCCACACACGTGCCGCACGTGCGAAATTTCTCCTCAATCGAGCACATTGTCAGTTTATCCAATGGTGCCTTTCCACTTTTGGAGTCTTTGGTCCTTGGAAATCTGACTAATGTGGAGAAGATATGTGATGGCCCAAAGTGCTTTGAAAGTTAGAAGAGTCACAAATTGCGATCGATTGGAATACTTGTGGTGTCTTTCACATGGGCATGGTTTTGCCCAGGTAGAAGAGATTGAAGCACGTCCGTGTGACTCAATGCAAGCCATCATCATAGACGATGCAAGAAAATATAGAGTTCTTGCCGATAACAAATGCCTAGTATAGATCGTCTAAAATTGGCTTGGTTACCAAAGATGATGAGCTTTTGCATAGAAGCTGGAATCACATCAGATGGTGCTCCAATACAGGTGGCTTCTTCATTTTTAAATCGTGTTAGTCTATTTTATTGAAAGACTATAAGTTTCATTAATTCTTAATTTGCAAAGGTGACCAAGATCCTTCTATGATTGGGGGATTTAGCATTAGGTGTTCTTGGTGTACACCAAACATATAGGATATTGCATCAATCTTCGATTACTAGTACATTTTGACGTTTGAATCACAAATAGAAAATCCTCTTAAACCACACATTTTGATCAACGTTCAGCTATAGATAGAGGGAAGCCTCTTTCTACAACTATTTTTTTTTTCAAATTTAGATAATTACATTGATTACTCGGGCTCTAGCTTGGGTTTCTAGTATGACTAATTTATTACTCATTTAACATTTTCAATGAGTATTAAAAACAGTCCATTGAACAAACGAATCTTGAATTAATGAACAAAATTGAATGATTTAAAAATGAAGAAAGTGGCCTCCAAAGTATAAATAAACAAAAGGCGAAAGAAGAGCCACGTAACAAAGAAAATTAACATAATTCATGTTCCAACTACACGCAAGTTGCAATTGATTCTAGCACATCATGCCAACCTTAACGTGTCAACATAATCTATTTTGGTGATATTTTCCTTCTCCAACCTTTTGGGCAAGATTGAAAATCCAAGCTTTCCCTCTTATAATCAAATTAAGTTCAAAATATAAGGTACTAATCAATTGAGTTTTTCATATATACTTTATGCGAGGGGAGGTATCTTAATTATATAAGTTAGCTAGGCTCCACTTAATTTACAGTTCGATATATCCTTATTTATATCTATCTCGAATTGGAAGGAGATGCTACCCAGTGCTTTTTCGCTTGGTTGTGGCATTGTCTGCTGTTTTTGGAATCTTATTATCCATCCTATCTTTATATTCTGATTTTATTCTGATTTTTTAATACTTATGTTATGATAACTTATTTCACTGCTCTATTTGATTTATGTCACTAACTGTTTGTCTTTCTTTGTTACATATATATTTCCTTTTTATTAGGTCGAAAGGTATTGTCGAAGCAAAATAATTTTATAAAAATTTCCATATAAAACCTGTGATAACTAGGGAGAGATCCCAAACTATTAATTTCCTTTTATCCGATGTTAGTGAGAGCAAAGTAAATTTTTTTGTCATTTGTTGGAAAAAAGTAGGTCGGGGTAGTTTTGGTTTTTGCTTCATTTTTTTTTTGGGATGAGCATGATTTATGACATTTATTAACCAGAAGAATTTTACGAAGCAAAGAAAAAACACTTTCATGGATCCTCAATAGAAGTGGCAAAGCCCTGACTTAGTTTCATTGTGGCACTTTGTTAGATGATGGATTGTTCCGTGAAGAAGTTCATCTCATATCCCCATGGAAAGAAAGAGGCAATAACCGTTACTTCATAGTCACAATATGTTTATTCTGATTCCTTCTTGGATCGACAGGTACACATCCCTTCTCTTTTGATAATTACCCATAATAGCCATACTCATGCAATTTGCGGGGCAAGTGATAATCTTTCTTTGAAGAGTTTTATGCAACTATATTAGTCACGATGCTTTCTTTATTTATATTTACATTTGTCGGAGTAATGCCACTAGAGGAAAATTCATTCTTCCACCGGATCAAAGAGATATTACTAAATTTTTCATAGCTATGATCTGATGCATAACTCTTATAAGCAGGTTAGTTTACCAAGCTTGGAGTAGTTACGCCTTGAGTCAGTAGGATCCTTCAAAAGCATATGGCCCCGTGAGCTTCCCCAAAGTTCCTTTGACAACTTAGTTGAGCTCGAAGTCTCTGAGTGCTCTGAGCTACTCAACGTCTTCTTTTCGACATTCACAGGGAGATTGCACAACCTCACAAGCGTTCAGATTGACAATTGCCCCTCCTCGGAATCTCTATTTGAGCGCGGGTCCCTCAATTCACATACGACGGAACAAACAGGGGCCTTGCTCCCCATATTAGGAGTACCGGTGAGTGAAGTAAGAAGGTTGAGCCATGTCATGAAGAGCGACTCCCAAATGGTTTTGGCTCTTCCTAATTTGGAATATGTTCGTCTCTTCGAATGCTCCAAGCTAAGATATCTCTTCCCCTACGCTGTGGCCACTACTCGAGAGAAACTCAAGTCGCTACAGATCACCCATTGCGAACGGATGAAGGAAGTGGTTGCCAACGAAGAAGGTGGTCTATTAAAGGCAGGTGTGTTGAGTTTCACTTTTCTTACAAGTCTAACTATTTCTCAGTGCTCTAACTTTGGAGCATTCATTCCAAATCCTACAGGTGTCGAGAGGCTGTCGGGTGAAATGGCCAAAGAGAATGATAAATTGTGACAACCGTTGTTAAATGAGATGGTTTGCTCCATCCTTTACTATGATCATTCGTATTACATGTTTCAAATCAAACAATGTAATAATTTGTCCTACTATCCTCCTCTCTTGCATTATCCTTGTACAGGTTACATTTCCCAGAAGACTAAATATTAGAGGCATTCAGTGCGAAGAGTTATGGAACAATCAAATTTGCGAATTGAGGTCTCGTTCAGTTGACGGACTGTGACAATCTACAACTTATCGTCCCATCCCACGTGTGGAAGAGGCTGCAGTGCTATCTCAAGTTCCTAGAAGTGACATCATGCTGCTCAATCGAGGTTATATATGAAAGCGACGCGATGGTTGTAGAGACTGGTCAATTGAGGAGGCTTGTCTTGAAAATCTTTTGGTTGTCACACTCGATTTATTTTTCCTTCTCAATTTCTATTCAAAGTTGATTTCGGCAGCTTAATGTTTAAAAGGTGTGAGCAGAGCCCATCGTGGTCTTTTACAATTCCTGGAAAGGTTTTGGAGAATGTTTCTTCTAGACATTGCTTTGTTAAATTCTAACCTGAATCTCAAATTATATATATCTTTCCCTGTGAAAGAAAATAACTAAGATGCAATACTTGTGTAGTTGTTGGACTAAAAGATTAGCTTTCATTAGCTTAAATATTGAGATTAATAGGGGAATTGAGTGTGGCCCTCGTGGATCTTGTCTTTGTTATATTTTGTCAAATAAATCGAGTGTTTTTTGTGTTGTTGCTTTGTCTCTTGCACACTTGACCATGTGTGGTTGCTATCAAAGAATGGATCTATCATAGTCGTAAGGTTTTATGATCGCAATTCACCCTTCAATAAAGGATTTCACTATAATTAGTACATTTCACTTTTTTGTATTTTTTTTTGGTTAAGGATACATTTCACTTTTTTGTTGCATCCCTCGATATGAAGAAAAAGAGATTATACATACTCAATAGTTATTCATGACCCAAAGCTCAAACTATCAATAAGGGATAAAACTATAAAAGTCTCAAGAAGTATGAACCATATCCCAACACAAAACAGAAACAAAGCTCCGTCACGCACAAAAGGAGCTCAGCAAGTTCTCTCTAGCCCTCAGCGATTACTTTGATCTTCATTCCCTCTTCATTGTCCTCTCCGTTGCCCTCCATCCACCATCGGCCGCCGCTGGCCACCACAGGACATGGCATGCTGAGAAGCAGCAAGAACAGAAAGCATTGATCAAAAGCAACTATCAATATTCTCAACCTTACGTTGAAGGCTAACCACCAGTTCAGTCATGTCTACCTCCATTCTTTTTTCTATACATATACGTCTTGCGTAATCGAATCAATTTTATAAGAAGTCCTACACATTAATATTTTTATCATTCTTGCAAAATTAATTGAACCATTTATTACTCTAGATTTAGTTATGTTTTAGTTGTGATGTTTATAATTATACTAATATCTTGAAAATTGTCTCTGGAAATATTCCCGGTCATCTAGTCCATTTTATTTGTTGCTGTCAAGACATTTTGCTCTAAACTAATTAACTTAATGTACTTAAAAAGCAAGGAGCACTTCTATTATCATATGTTACCAAGAGATGATCCTATACTTTTCTCTTGACAAAGCTAATAAAAAACTATTCGAAGACGAAGAATGTTTTATTTAAATATCAATGAGATCGATGTGCTTCAAATCAATTTGACTATAAAATATTAGCTTTTTAGGCTCTTTAAAAAATTCACAAAGATTTCAACGACTTAGCTAACTCAAATATACTTCTAATAATATCATCTTGTTTTTTGTCTCTTGAAGATGTAAACAGGTTTCTTCCTTCTCAATAAGCGTAGTCGAGAATAATCTTATGATCGACAAGGCTAGTGATAATTTTTTTATATGATCCGCAATAGTAGATTTTTTCTCCTCTAAGAAGTTTGCGCCATAAATCTCGAATGAAAACCACTTAGACAAGAAAAACTTGATGAAGCATTATCTTGTTGTTCATACAACAATATCAACTAATCCGAAACATCTTATATGACAATGGCATCACACGTCCTAACCACAACTTGATTTAATTCGTAGAGAATACCTGTCTGAATCACAACTTGCTTAGTCATGCTCATTTTACTCATATTCCTCAACTTCAATTGTTCAAATTACTGACTTTTAACCCAAAATCACTTGAAAGTTCTAGTGCATATCATTGCATTTGCACTCCCTAAAAATTGAATGTGACGAATTTACATATTTGATCATGTTGTGAGAGCATCGGGAAGAGTGGTGGGCGATCCGAGGATTTTGCCACCCACATCAAGAAACGTTTCGAAACCGGCCAAACGACCGACTTCACCATCCCTACTCACATGAATCGTATACTGCATCAGGTGCCCTCTCATTTCCTTTGGATTATGTTGGTCCTCATCCACATAAGCTTTCCAATTCTGTTTGGCTACTTTGTTCACCCTCTTCACACATTCAATGCTTTGAGGTTCCCTGAAGCTGTCCTATAATCTCCCAAGTTCTCTGCCCAAAGCGACATCCTATAACCGTAAACCTGTGCAGCATAAGTTGATACAATCATCAACAAGATTAGGTTATTAAATGAATTTCACTGCACTCGCTCGATTGTTTCTCCTAATATATGCTATTTAGAGGAGAGGCTAATGCGTTATAGCTTACCTGGCCACGCGGATGTCTCTTTTTCCCAGCCCAAGTGTGATGCGGCTGATAACCGCCCATTGCGATTTCTGTGTCTCTTGAGCCATCCAGAGATCTTTGGTTGATATTTGCTGATCCAATGATCACATACTCATCATCTACTATCATCCCCTTGGCATGCACATATATCATGCATCTGCGAAACTTTTGAAAAGACGCCTGCATGAATGGAAACCACAACATTGTTTTAACCCACAATCTTTTTGCCACTCATGCAGAAACCATTGTTCTTAATTACTCTTTTTTGTTTTACTTTTTTAACAAATGATTCAAAGGAAGAATCCATGAAAAGAGTATAGACATATACCACGGCATTATTTTCGGATTGTTGGTTCATTGCTTGGGATGAACGTTGCGAAGAGGAACAGGGCTCCCGCTTGCCTAGGCAATAGAAGTTCAAGTAATCTGATAAATGGTATTTGTGTGACAACCCAGCTTTTTCAAGAGCTTGGGCGACAATTTTGTACATCATCGTCATGGTTTGTCCCTGTCCACATAATCAATACACATTATCAGAATGATGAATATTAGTCTTTTCATATCATATCTTGGGGAAAACACTAAAATGATTTAAAACGAGGTGGGATCTCAAATTTTCTCCCTTAAGTATCTTGGTCAACTTGGATCACTTTGTCTTTTGCTTAATTCCATCAGTCACGTAGTTTACTTTCAAATTGTTAGGATGTCATAGATATTGAAATGCCACTATCAATCTGCACGTGTCTTCACTATTTTGTTTTATGACTAAAGAGTTTGTACTTGCTCTAAGCTGCCAAAAAAGAATCTCTTGCACGGCAGCACTAGTAGGAACACCCTCCGGGGACATTGGTATCACTATATATACACAGAAGCGCTCGTTAGCACTGATCTTGCTTGCGATCTTCAATGCCAGCTCCATCGGCACTAAATTGTTTGCACCTGCTTGTCAAAACCAAATCAAGTATTGGTTGCCATCAAAACTTGAACTCAAGAAATTAGATAGGCCGAAACAAAAGTAGAAGACGGAGGAAAAAGAAATTCACAAAGTTCGAAGACTTGGTCTCAGAAATATAACGTGTTGAATTGAAATTCAGTTTCAATATCTTATATAGTGAGTTGTAGCTATTATTATCTTATATATTTTCTCCCAATGGAGTGAAGTCTGAATCCTCATTTTACGGAAGAGGTTGTCGAACACTCTAACTTAGTCAAAATGATTATAAATGTGCATACCGTACCTGCATTTTTGTATGATGGCCGATGATACGAAGAGCCAAGAAGATATTGGTTTTCAATGTAAATGAAGTGTTGCACCGATCTAATCGCTTTCACGTATGCCGTGTGAATGCTCCTGTCTACTTTCAAGTTCTTTCCGCATATAAGATTCTGCAACCATGAACATTGTTATTGTGGATTTCAATGTCTATTCAGAAACACTAAAGATTATGCATAAAAGAGAAGAGTGACTAAGTAATACAAGGAAAGCTTTTTAAGTTATATAAAGGCCAGTTGCAATTCTATAAGTAGCATAGTATCAGTAGCTAATACTTAATTGCTTTGCAGCTTCTTCAACGCTTTTCGGGAATCCCTTTACAGATCCTGAATCAATCGACCTAAAGACCTATGCCAACATAAAATAGAAATGAAAGACGCTCGTTACACTTCATTTTGTTTCCGAGTGTAAGTTCCTCGAACATGTCGATTAACTTTATGTAAATTCTCCCGACCTGCACGTGCCAATTTTCCGGGTCGCCTTCATCCCTGACTTGTACTTTTTTGTCGCCATCGGGGCTTGTCGAGGGGCAAAGTATCCACAAAATCCGGTCGAGCCTTAAGAGAGCATTCTCCTGCCAATGCCGGACGTTTTTCAGCTTAAACTCACGCCACTTTGCCGCCTTTTTCCATCTCTGTTCGAAATTCTTCAATATGTCATACGCAGCTTGTCCCTCAACTTTGCAGTGTAAATCATGCCACGGTTGCCTTGGGACATTGACAGTGGACTACATTCAATCATGAATAAAAGCAATAATCATATGATCAGAAAAAAAACATATACATGTTATTACAATGCTAAAGGTAAACATTAGCTTAATACCATGAATGTGGGGTTGTGAATGTCATTCTTAAAGACGGTATCGAGATTGCTAGAGAGCCTGTGCTCAGGAGTGCCGTATCGGCCATCACATAGGTCCAACCCACCAATGAAAGCCGTTATTTTGCAATTGTTTCCTGAGGCTTGAGTGTCAAGAACCACGCACTTTTGGTGGTGCGTGTACAGGGTCCCCACCACCTGGACTACAAAAGGATGTTGTAATGACCGTGTCGGTCCGGTTCGCAATTTACGGCTAAATTGGGATTTTTCGGGAAATTGGACAATTTCCCCGGTGTTTGCGAAATTTGGAAAAATATTGGATTTAATGCAAGTTTGAAGTTTAAAATTTTATTGGGGCCCAAAACATTTTAAATTTCAATTTGGGAATTTTCAGGAATTTTTCGGGAAATTGTCAGAATTTTAAAATTAATTTTCCAAATTTCGGAAATTAAAATATATTATTTTAATTAAAAATCCCAGACCGGCCAGCGAACCGGCCGGTCCGGCCGTGCACGCCGCCGGTCCGACCAGGTCGAACCGGGTGGCACGTGCCCCGCACGCGCCTCGCGGCTTCCCTCTCTCCCTCTCTCCTCTCTCTCTGCGACATTAGGACGAACAGTTGATGGACGTCCATCAACTGTTCAACCCGTCGCCTCCACCGGCCAATCAGCCCTGCAGCCACCCACCCCTGACATGGAGGAGACCGTCGGAAGGGACTACGGCCGTGGGGGAGGCGGCACGTGGCCGGCGGGGCCGGATTTTCCGGCCACGCTCACCCACCCCACTCGGCTTAAAACCGAGTGGGCAAGGGTTTTCGGGGGGGGTTTTTCACCGAGCTTTTGGCTTCCTCTCCAAGCGTTCTTGGTGTCCTCTTGAAGCTGGTGACTCCCTCTTCCAAACGCCCCCGACCTCCGCCGCCGTCTCGCCTCGAGCCGCCGGAAACAGCCAGTTGCAGGAGGCTTCGCGACCAGCCGTCCGGGAGCTTTTCTGGAAAAAGGCCAGAACCGTGTGCGAGCAGCCGACTTCACGGAGCCGCCCCGCCGTGCTCCGACCACCCCAGGCCGAGCCACCGCCGCCGTTTGACACGTCGTGACGCAGGCTCCCCGAACCGACCAACACCAAGCTCCGACGAGACCCCAGGCCGACGCACGGAGGCGAGTTCCGAGCCTTCACGACCAGCCGGAAAACCGCAAGGAAGGGGCCACGATCCGGTCCGTGACCCAGCCGACCTGATCCGTGACCCAGCCACGACCCGATCCGTGACCCAGCTGATCCGGTCCGTGGCCTGGCCAAAATCAATCCCTGACCCATCCGTCCGATCCGTGCACCGATCCGCCCGATCCGTGCACCGATCCGAGCCGACCCGTGCACGACCCGTGCCTGACCCGTCTGGCCCGTGCACTGACCAGGCCAGCAGAGGGGGAGCCGGGTCACTGACCAGGCCCAGTAGCCAGGCCCGAAGGCCCAGCCGGCCCGGCCCGGCCAGCAACTCCGCGGGCCCAACTCGTGGGCCCGACCCGTGAAAATCAGCCCGGCCCACTTTCAGGCCTAGTTTTCAGCCCAGGCCCACTCAGCCGGCCCGGAGGAAAGGAAAAGAAGGCCCGGCCCGAAAAAAAAAAAAAAAAAAAAAAAAAAAAAAAAAAAAAAAAAAAAAAAAAAAAAAACAGGAGGAGGAGCTCAGCAGCAGGCTTGTTGGGACACTCTCCAAGTGAGTGGATCCTAACCTTTTATTAGGCGCATCTCCGTTTTAGTAGAATTTAGCGGGTAGAATTTGGGGCGATTAGAACGGCTAGGGCGGTTAGAATTGGTTTAAGCATAAACGGCAATTCGTATAGAATTGGACCTCATGCTTGGTTTATCTATTAGCCTAGTCGAGGAAAGGATTGCTTGTTTGGACCACGATTAGTGGTCGGGCCAACTTGTATTGGTCAAGGGTGTCCCTTCTCGTGAAATTACGAGAACACACTCGTGCTCAGTTCAAACTGGGAGTAGTCCG
The DNA here is from genome assembly GCA_019926035.1 of Melaleuca alternifolia. Taxonomy (NCBI): domain Eukaryota; kingdom Viridiplantae; phylum Streptophyta; class Magnoliopsida; order Myrtales; family Myrtaceae; genus Melaleuca; species Melaleuca alternifolia. The sequence continues at coordinate 71,631 of JAGKPW010002307.1, forward strand.
ACCGAATTCCCCGCAATTCTGCGATTGGAGTTGGGACTTACTCGAACTGGCAGCTTGGGTGTTTGAGTAGTATTTTACACTCCTTTACCGCCTTATATTAAAGTTAATTTATCGTTAATGTCATTTACTTAGTTGCATTTAAATTATGTTTTTCCTCGCTTAATTAATTAGTTTAAATTTTATAGCTTACTCCGTAATTTCGATCACGCCTATTTAATTTAGATTGCAATTTATTTACTATCTCGCTCATTTATAAGGTTGAGTTAGACGGTACCCCGCGACCCGGCTTAGACACCCCGTTTGGTTGTCGATTAGTGGAGAGTGGTATATTCCGATTGTGGGGCCATGGGATGTGAGACTAGAGGTAGGTCTTACCTAGTTCTGCCTGTTACCGCCTGGAGACTGAGAGGGGATGGGACGTCCAGGGACCCTAGGACTGGGCTGATCCTAATCTAGGGTTATGGTTTGCTCACTGAGACCGTGGAATCTCACCCCACCACTCCACCACACCAGGACCTCAGGATGGACACGGACAGCTCCGATTCGGAGAACACGGCGGTGGAGGACCATCTCATGGAATGGCCTTCCGAGGAGGAGGAAGCTCGGGATCAGCAGGCGCCGGACCCTCAGGATCAGGAGGAGGATTGGGACCAGGAGCTGGATCGACTGCTGGAGATGGAAGACCCGGGGTCCGATGAGGACCTGGAGGACGTCGGGGGATACTTGCCGCCGGATGTCCCCTTTGACCCGGATGAATTACCAGAGGACGAGGAAGAGTACGAGCTAGGAGTGAATCCTGAGGCTCCTCAGAGTATGGGAGAGGTCATAGACACTGATGTCCAGGAAGACGGGCTGATCGTCGAATTCCACCGGGAAACGGGGTGGATCTGGAGCACTAGGAGGGATATCTGGTACCCACACCAGCACGTGAAGGTCTACTCAGGGTTCCAGGAAACCGAACTAGAACTCTTACACGAGAGGTGTGAGGTGCCGCAAGGGGGCTACCTGTCAGACTTGGAAGGCCCCGAAGGAGAGGACGATTCAGAGGACGGTACGGTAATCGACGGGAAGCCTTCATGTGAGAGGACTTGGCCCAAGCCCCCGACCACTCCTTAGGATAGCCTTAGTCTTCCCTAACTTAGACCGCAACTTTTGTGTGTATAGCTGAGCGGTGCTAGTGTACGTAGGTCTTGTATGACTCTCTTTTGGACCACTCCCCTCTCCCGTACTTGTGATGTGTACCCCTTTTTGAAGAACCTTCTGGTATTGGAACTGACGGCGATCTTGGATTGTAAAATTGATGCTGATGGAATGAAAAACGTTTCCTGAAAAGTGTGGTATTTAATTGGATCCTGAAGTAATTGCTACGACCCCGAAACCGGGGCGTGACAGCTTGGTATCAGAGCGAGGTTGTGACCGAGGAAAAGGTCACCTAGTTGGAGTGATAAGGAGCGACGTTTATTCAAGTTGGACAGTTGGCAGCACACTCTACCGAAACTGTGAACCTTAGTTAGGTCTGACCACTAGGATAGGGGACCAGACTGAGGTTAGCTCAAGACCCCCACTTGACCTTAGGTTTGGTGTCAATTGTTTAGCTGCGTTGGCACGGTATGGGACGTGTGCAGCAAGGCCGGACATTGGCTAGAGACCATAGGGCTTGGTCTACGCCGGACTCGACCTGGGCGGTATGGGACGCACAGGGCGAGGTCAGGCGTGTGACGTGACGTCTGGTTTAGCTAAGTTGGCACGGTCTAGAACGTGTGCAGCAAGGCCGAATCTGGACTTGTAGTGCCGGAGGGCACGTGGCCGTTGATCGGCGTGGCGAGGCTGGGCCTCTGCTATTGTGACAATGATCCCCCTTTTTGAGAAGGTGTGGTGTTTCTGTCACCGCCTGCGTGGCGAAAGTGCGTGGCACCGAATAAGGGTGGCCACTGATGCACTGGAGTCGAGTTCCTGACGAGGTTTCGACTGGACCCGTGGGGTCGTGTTGTCCTACGAGGATAGGACGGGTGTTGATGGTGGTTTCCAACACCGAGTGTTGATGGTGGTTTCCAACACTGTCATAGTATGCGATACTATGTCTCCTTTCGAGGTCAATAGGGTGTTTTTAAACGATCTATTTTGGTAGATCTAGCTATAGTGCTTACCCCTGTTGAATTCCTCAAGGAGTGACAAAAGCATTGTGATGCTGTAACAGGAAGACCAAATGGTCAGACCGCGGGGGAGACCTCCGCGTAGAAGGGCGACGATTGGTCGCTTCGGGGTGGGGGAGGATGAACCCCAAGAGGATCCCCGTGTTGAGGGACTCGTGAGAACGGTGGAGGATCTGCGGGAGGAAGTCCGCCAGCAAGCAAGAAATCAGGACGCCGCAATTGCAGCTGCGGTAAATGCCGCCTTAGCTGCCGTGCGGAATGAGAATGCTGCCGCGGCTCAGGGATCCGCCGTGCGAGTCGATGAGCAGGAAGTTGAGGTCCCGGCCCCTGCTCCCTTGGCTGATGGTACGAATGGGGAAAGGAGGAAGCAGAGGCAGGTCGGACAATTCCTAAAATTGAAACCCCCAGTCTTTACCGGAATGGGAGACCCTGGAGTAGCAGAGGAATGGCTGCTGGAGCTTGAGAAGATATTTGAGGTCATGGAGTGTTCAAACGAAGATCGAGTGACACTCGCGGTGTATCAACTACAGGGGAATGCCCGACATTGGTGGAGGGTCACTAGAAGTATCGCCTTTCCTGGAGGCGCAGTACCTAACTGGGAGGATTTCGTTGAAACTTTCAACGAGCAATATTTCCCCGAGGCAGAGAGAGACGCGAAGCTCGCCGAGTTTCAGAGACTGCGGCAGAATAACCTGACAGTGCTGGAGTATGAGGCACAGTTTACCGCCCTGGCCAAGTATGGCAAGAAGTTGATCGAGGATCCAGTGGACAGGGCGAAGAAATTTCGGGAAGGGCTGAAACCCGAAATCAAATCCCAGCTTGCTCCCTTCAACCTACGGGATTACAAGGAGGTGTTCACAAGGGCTCAATTGGTCGAGAAGGACCTAAACGAGAGAGTAGCCGCGTCTGGATCGCGAGCATTCGCGGGTAGAGATGCTAGTAGATTTCGGCATGTAAAGAAGCCGGCAGCAGGGGTGAAGAAGCCCTTTTCAGCTGTACGAAACGGGGGAGTCAGGAAGCCCCCCTTTCGTCAAGGGAATTGGTGCCGACAGTGTGGAAAGACGCACCAACCGGGACCCTGTCCCCCGAAGAGCGAGGGATGCTACGGGTGTGGCCAGCTGGGCCACATGGTCCGTGATTGTCCCCAGCGCGCTCCTAGAGCGCAGCCTCAGCAGCAGGTCGGGCAGCTAGCAGGCCTAGCGCCGCCTCTTTTGATGGACCGACCCTCGGTGCAGGGAAGAGTCTATGCGGTGACCAGACATGAAGCACAAAACTCGGGAGGAGTCATAACAGGTACCGTCTCCTTACACCGCAGTTCTGCTTATGCTTTGTTCGACACGGGGGCTACCCACTCGTTCGTCGCTGAGCGTTTTGTGGAGTTAGTAGGGTTACATGTGGAACCCTTAGCTGTTGTTTTGAATGTCTCGACGCCTCTACATGTTCACATGTTATCCGTTAACGGATGCAAGGGCTGCGAGTTAGAGCTCAGCGGAGTTAGAAGTTCGATTGATTTGGCGGTTTTAGATTTGCGTGATTATGATGTTATTATTGGCATGGATTGGTTGACTAGACAGAAAGCTACGGTGGACTGTTCTAGGAAACTTGTAAGGTTCTGCCCGACTGAGGACTCGAGTTACGAGTTCCTCGGAGGTCACGGCGGACCTTCAACCGCAATTATCTCTTCTTTGGAAGCGACGCGGTTGTTAGTGGATGGCTGTCAAGGCTACCTAGCTAGTGTTGTTGACACGACGGTCGAAGGACCAGTGTTAGAGGAGATCGTTATAGTTCGGGAGTTTCCCGACGTTTTTCCGGAGGAACTACCTGGGTTACCCCCAGAGAGGGAAGTAGAGTTTGCTATCGAAGTGCCTTCCGGGACGGAACCGATCTCTAAGGCTCCCTACCGGATGTCACTCTCAGAGCTGAAGGAGTTAAAGGTGCAGATGCAAGAACTACTGGATAAAGGATTTATCCGCCCAAGTGCGTCACCATGGGGTGCGCCAGTCCTCTTTGTAAAGAAAAAGGATGGGTCCTTAAGACTTTGCATTGATTACCGACAACTAAATAAGGTAACAGTCAAGAATAGATACCCGTTACCCAGAATTGACGATTTATTTGATCAGTTGCAAGGAGCCAAGGTCTTCTCAAAGATTGACCTGAGGACGGGATACCACCAATTAAGGATTAAAGAGGAGGATATCCCGAAGAGTGCCTTTCGAACTCGTTATGGACATTACGAGTTCACAGTAATGCCGTTTGGATTAACCAACGCTCCAGCTGCTTTCATGGATTTGATGAACAGGGTGTTCAGGGAGTACTTGGACAGGTTCGTCATAGTCTTCATCGACGATATACTGATCTATTCAAAGAGTTCAGCAGAACATGAGCAGCACCTAAGGATAGTACTTACGGTACTAAGAAGACATGCACTTTACGCGAAGTTCAGTAAGTGTGAGTTTTGGCTAGATCGCGTAGCCTTTTTGGGACATGTGATCTCGGGAGATGGAATCTCCGTAGACCCTTCAAAGATTGAGGCGGTGATGGACTGGCCGAGACCTACGACAGTAACGGAAGTTCGTAGCTTCCTAGGTCTGGCGGGGTACTACAGAAGGTTTGTAGAGAAATTTTCAAGCCTATCCCTGCCCTTGACAAGCTTGTTGAAGAAGGATAAGAAGTTCGAATGGACGGAAAAGTGCGAGAGGAGCTTTCAAGCACTAAAAGAGAAGTTGACCACTGCACCAGTCCTGACCATTCCTACAGGGCCAGGTGGTTATGAAGTTTATAGTGACGCCTCATATCAAGGCCTTGGGTGCGTTCTAATGCAACACGGTCGAGTTGTAGCTTACGCATCGAGACAGCTGAAGCCCCACGAGCAAAACTATCCAACGCATGACTTAGAGTTAGCCGCAGTGATCTTCGCGCTCAAAATTTGGAGGCACTATCTGTGCGGAGAAAAGTTTCCAATCTTTACAGATCATCAAAGCCTCAAGTACCTGTTCTCTCAGAAGGAGTTGAACATGAGACAACGGAGATGGATGGAACTCCTGAAGGACTACGATTGCGAAATCCTGTACCACCCAGGAAAAGCGAATCGTGTAGCAGATGCGCTTAGTCGCAAGTCCTCTTTGACTTCACTGTTGGCCAAGGAATGGCAACTGCATGGGAAGGTACAAAACTCGGAGTTCAGGTTTGAGATTGGACACCTGAATTGTTTGATGGCCACCTTAAGGATAGAACCTCAAATCAGGACCAAGATTAAAGATCTACAATCTTCGGACCCTTCCTTATTGGACATCTTACAGACCAAAGGGGAACTAAGGAAACCTGGTTTCCAGGTCTCGGAGGATGGAGTCCTGAGCTTCCGAGGGAGACTTTGTGTACCTGATAATCCTGATTTAAGGAACGAAATCCTGTCCGAAGCACACCGAAGTAAGTACAGTGTCCACCCTGGTAACACCAAGATGTACCAGAATCTAAGACCCCACTACTGGTGGAGCGGAATGAAGGCGGACGTGGCAAGATTCGTGGCCAAGTGTCTGACGTGCCAACAAGTGAAGGCACAACACTGTAAGCCGGGAGGTCTTTTGAACCCTTTGGAAATCCCAGAATGGAAATGGGAGCATATCACGATGGATTTTGTGACCGGCTTACCAAGAAGTCAGAAGGGTCACGATATGATTTGGGTCATAGTGGACAGACTGACCAAATCTGCCCACTTCCTGGCAGTACGAAAGAACCTTCCCTTGGACCGGTTGGCAGACTTATATGTGACCCAGATCGTCAGACTGCATGGTGTGCCGGTAACTATTACCTCCGACCGTGACCCAAGATTCACCGCTTACTTTTGGAAGAGCCTACAAGGAGCCTTGGGTACCCGACTACAGTACAGTACGGCGTTCCATCCCCAAACTGATGGGCAGTCTGAGCGGACCATCCAGACCCTGGAAGACATGCTGAGGGCGTGCGTCATGGATTTTAAAGGAGGATGGGAAAGTCAATTACCTCTGGTGGAGTTCGCCTACAACAATAGCTTTCAACAAAGCTTAGGGATGGCACCCTTTGAGGCCTTGTATGGACGAGCCTGCAGGACTCCGGTATGTTGGGACGAAGTCGGGGAACGAAAAATTTTGGGACCCGAACTGGTACAGCAATCGCAGGAAGCAGTAAAGTTGATTAGACAGAGGTTGAAAACGGCTCAGAACCGACAAAAGAACTATGCAGATCGAAGGCGACGGCCCTTGGAATTTGACGAAGGAGAACATGTTTTCCTAAAAGTGTCGCCTAAGAAAGGGATATCTCGTTTCGGAGGAAAAGGCAAGCTGAGTCCCCGGTTTGTGGGACCCTTTGAGATTTTGGAGAGGATAGGCCCGGCAGCCTATCGACTGGCCCTACCACCGAACTTGGAACGAATTCACAACGTCTTCCATGTTTCCATGCTAAGGAAGTATGAGCCTGACCCTTCGCATGTGTTAAGCTACGAGGACATTAAGCTGGATGAACAAGTGTCCTACAAAGAAAGGCCAGTCAGGATTGAAGATCGGAAGGAGCGGAAACTCCGGAACAAGGTTATACCCCTGGTCAAGGTGGTATGGGAACATCACGGCTCAGAGAACGCAACCTGGGAGAGCGAAGAGCTCATGCGACAACAACACCCTCAACTGTTTGAAGACTCAGAAGCAGCAAATTTCGGGGACGAAATTTCTTAAGGGGGGTAGGTTGTAATGACCGTGTCGGTCCGGTTCGCAATTTACGGCTAAATTGGGATTTTTCGGGAAATTGGACAATTTCCCCGGTGTTTGCGAAATTTGGAAAAATATTGGATTTAATGCAAGTTTGAAGTTTAAAATTTTATTGGGGCCCAAAACATTTTAAATTTCAATTTGGAAATTTTCAGGAATTTTTCGGGAAATTGTCAGAATTTTAAAATTAATTTTCCAAATTTCGGAAATTAAAATATATTATTTTAATTAAAAATCCCAGACCGGCCAGCGAACCGGCCGGTCCGGCCGTGCACGCCGCCGGTCCGACCAGGTCGAACCGGGTGGCACGTGCCCCGCACGCGCCTCGCGGCTTCCCTCTCTCCCTCTCTCCTCTCTCTCTGCGACATTAGGACGAACAGTTGATGGACGTCCATCAACTGTTCAACCCGTCGCCTCCACCGGCCAATCAGCCCTGCAGCCACCCACCCCTGACATGGAGGAGACCGTCGGAAGGGACTACGGCCGTGGGGGAGGCGGCACGTGGCCGGCGGGGCCGGATTTTCCGGCCACGCTCACCCACCCCACTCGGCTTAAAACCGAGTGGGCAAGGGTTTTCGGGGGGGTTTTTCACCGAGCTTTTGGCTTCCTCTCCAAGCGTTCTTGGTGTCCTCTTGAAGCTGGTGACTCCCTCTTCCAAACGCCCCCGACCTCCGCCGCCGTCTCGCCTCGAGCCGCCGGAAACAGCCAGTTGCAGGAGGCTTCGCGACCAGCCGTCCGGGAGCTTTTCTGGAAAAAGGCCAGAACCGTGTGCGAGCAGCCGACTTCACGGAGCCGCCCCGCCGTGCTCCGACCACCCCAGGCCGAGCCACCGCCGCCGTTCGACACGTCGTGACGCAGGCTCCCCGAACCGACCAACACCAAGCTCCGACGAGACCCCAGGCCGACGCACGGAGGCGAGTTCCGAGCCTTCACGACCAGCCGGAAAACCGCAAGGAAGGGGCCACGATCCGGTCCGTGACCCAGCCGACCTGATCCGTGACCCAGCCACGACCCGATCCGTGACCCAGCTGATCCGGTCCGTGGCCTGGCCAAAATCAATCCCTGACCCATCCGTCCGATCCGTGCACCGATCCGCCCGATCCGTGCACCGATCCGCCCGATCCGTGCACCGATCCGAGCCGACCCGTGCACGACCCGTGCCTGACCCGTCCGGCCCGTGCACTGACCAGGCCAGCAGAGGGGGAGCCGGGTCACTGACCAGGCCCAGTAGCCAGGCCCGAAGGCCCAGCCGGCCCGGCCCGGCCAGCAACTCCGCGGGCCCAACTCGTGGGCCCGACCCGTGAAAATCAGCCCGGCCCACTTTCAGGCCTAGTTTTCAGCCCAGGCCCACTCAGCCGGCCCGGAGGAAAGGAAAAGAAGGCCCGGCCCGAAAAAAAAAAAAAAAAAAAAAAAAAAAAAAAAAAAAAAAAAAAAAAAAAAAAAGGGAGAAGCTTCAGCAGCAGGCTTGTTGGGACACTCTCCAAGTGAGTGGATCCTAACCTTTTATTAGGCGCATCTCCGTTTTAGTAGAATTTAGCGGGTAGAATTTGGGGCGATTAGAACGGCTAGGGCGGTTAGAATTGGTTTAAGCATAATCGGCAATTCGTATAGAATTGGACCTCATGCTTGGTTTATCTATTAGCCTAGTCGAGGAAAGGATTGCTTGTTTGGACCACGATTAGTGGTCGGGCCAACTTGTATTGGTCAAGGGTGTCCCTTCTCGTGAAATTACGAGAACACACTCGTGCTCAGTTCAAACTGGGAGTAGTCCGACCGAATTCCCCGCAATTCTGCGATTGGAGTTGGGACTTACTCGAACTGGCAGCTTGGGTGTTTGAGTAGTATTTTACACTCCTTTACCGCCTTATATTAAAGTTAATTTATCGTTAATGTCATTTACTTAGTTGCATTTAAATTATGTTTTTCCTCGCTTAATTAATTAGTTTAAATTTTATAGCTTACTCCGTAATTTCGATCACGCCTATTTAATTTAGATTGCAATTTATTTACTATCTCGCTCATTTATAAGGTTGAGTTAGACGGTACCCCGCGACCCGGCTTAGACACCCCGTTTGGTTGTCGATTAGTGGAGAGTGGTATATTCCGATTGTGGGGCCATGGGATGTGAGACTAGAGATAGGTCCCACCTAGTTCTGCCTGTTACCGCCTGGAGACTGAGAGGGGATGGGACGTCCAGGGACCCTAGGACTGGGCTGATCCTAATCTAGGGTTATGGTTTGCTCACTGAGACCGTGGAATCTCACCCCACCACCCCACCACACCAGGACCTCAGGATGGACACGGACAGCTCCGATTCGGAGAACATGGCGGTGGAGGACCATCTCATGGAATGGCCTTCCGAGGAGGAGGAAGCTCAGGATCAGCAGGCGCCGGACCCTCAGGATCAGGAGGAGGATTGGGACCAGGAGCTGGATCGACTGCTGGAGATGGAAGACCCGGGGTCCGATGAGGACCTGGAGGACGTCGGGGGATACTTGCCGTCGGATGTCCCCTTTGACCCGGATGAATTACCAGAGGACGAGGAAGAGTACGAGCTAGGAGTGAATCCTGAGGCTCCTCAGAGTATGGGAGAGGTCATAGACACTGATGTCCAGGAAGACGGGCTGATCGTCGAATTCCACCGGGAAACGGGGTGGATCTGGAGCACTAGGAGGGATATCTGGTACCCACACCAGCACGTGAAGGTCTACTCAGGGTTCCAGGAAACCGAACTAGAACTCTTACACGAGAGGTGTGAGGTGCCGCAAGGGGGCTACCTGTCAGACTTGGAAGGCCCCGAAGGAGAGGACGATTCAGAGGACGGTACGGTAATCGACGGGAAGCCTTCATGTGAGAGGACTTGGCCCAAGCCCCCGACCACTCCTTAGGATAGCCTTAGTCTTCCCTAACTTAGACCGCAACTTTTGTGTGTATAGCTGAGCGGTGCTAGTGTACGTAGGTCTTGTATGACTCTCTTTTGGACCACTCCCCTCTCCCGTACTTGTGATGTGTACCCTTTTTGAAGAACCTTCTGGTATTGAACTGACGGCGATCTTGGATTGTAAAATTGATGCTGATGGAATGAAAAACGTTTCCTGAAAAGTGTGGTATTTAATTGGATCCTGAAGTAATTGCTACGACCCCGAAACCGGGGCGTGACAGGATCCATACGCCAACAAATTAAACCAAACTTTTTCATAGATTCATGTTAGGTTCCAATCGAATGGACATATTATGTATTTCTGTAAAATTCCCTATCATGACTGTCCTAAATGCATGTCATTAGGTTAGAAAACGCAAATATGCATCTAGGATTGCATGAGACATATCAATGAACTTTCGCAGACTGTCTGATGAAAGGAAAACCTTTTCTGTGAAATTGTACTTGATTGGAATAATCAGGTAATATACGGCACAAGCAGTGCTTTTGATGCAATCTAACGATGAGATTTTGATGAAGAATTCACTTGAACGTCTCTGGATACATACCTTTTGCTTGAAAATGCTAAGTTTGGGGCTTGCATAACGAGGAGAAAGCACACAGTGGACGCCGGAACGTCGGAAAAACTTCTTCGTCTCTTCATCATGGGTTTGCATCACGCCGTCCTGTGCGAGAACGTGGCACATGCCAGAGTCTCAATGATGAGAGATCTCAAGAAAGAACTGTCTTTTCCTAAGTCAATAAACATACAGATTTTGCAAAGAGCATGGATTTGAAATTTGGCCAAACGGTGGGCTACACCAGAAATTGAGATGCTTATCCAAGAAAGAGCCGTCATATAATCTATTCTTCAATTGCATTTTGCAAAGGCTACCCGAGAGAAAGTACTATTGGAGGTCAAGATTTTGATTAGTCCATCCTTTGTGTCGGAAAAAAAAACTTTTTATCCACAGGAAGAAAGTATTATTCTGTAAACGTTCATTAAGTCGACAGTAAAAATAAGAAAAATCCTCGATTGACTGCGGACCATTGATAAGAAGATGATCCTTAGATGCGATGCCGGGAGAATAGATAGTTGTTCCCATGCGGCTCTCGACACCGTCGACGCATTAGTTGTGACTTCCTGCCGCTCTACTGCATTGGTCAACTATTCAACAGTGATGGAAGCCGCAGGCAGACAAATTTTTCTCGACCCGGTGCTGTTCCGATCGTCCCAAAAACCATAAAGACATTCCCATGTTTTAGCTATGCTTAGTTACATGTTAGTATGGTTCAGCTTACCGTTTTCAAGAGGAACTTGTCGTGCGAAGTCTTGTCGTCCCATATGAGCACGACCACTCCAACACCTTCCTCGGACTTGTACTTCAAGAGCTCCCCTGGAGAAAGCTCTCCTCCGCTGGGCAATTCCCTTGTGGGCTCTCTCACAATCCTCACAGGATGATAGATGGACCAGCCGATGATGTAGATGAAGTGGTGGGCCTCCAAAATGGCATGGCACATGTCCTCCCAACACTTGCCTTGCTCATAAATCTTCCCATCATCAAGCAAGATCTGAGGCAGCTTGCCCTCAGGTACATGAGCATCTTGGTACAGGGTCACATCGCCCCCTTTCCTAAGTGGAAAATACGTGTCTGGGACACCCACATAGTTTGGCCCAACATCAACACCATCCTTGTATAAGGGGTTGTCGCTCACCGGCCTGAATTGGACAGAGATGTGAAGTTCTGGGTACAGCTTGAGGGTGTGAAGTTTTTGTAGGACCACAACCAACTGTCCTAAAAGCTTAAGCCGTTAGGTGAAGACATGGTTTTGTATTTAAGTATTTTCACACTTCCCCTCATGCTTAGTCTGGTCTTTTTTTTTTTTTTTTGCTAGTACTAAGTGTGGAAATATTTTTTGGGGAGGCAGAATAGGGGCTTGGGAAGATTTGAACTCAGAACCTTCTGCTCTGATACCATGTGTAGTACAAATGCCACCTAGGTAAGCTCAGCGGTGGTTGAAGCCAAGGCACGATACTCTGCCTCAGTAGACGATCAAGAAACAGTGGATTGACATTTAGTAGACCAAGAGACAAGATTAGATCCAAGAAAAGTACAATAACCTGTAGTGGATCGTCGAGTGGTAAGGTAGCCAGCCCGATCAGCATATGAAAAATCATATAAATGCTTGGAACTAGCTGAATGGATAAACAGGCCAAACTGAATTGTTGACTTAATATACCGTAAAACTCACTTCAAAGTGTGATAGTCACCAACTGAAGGATTATGCATCTTTTGACACAAGGAATTGGTAGCAAATGCAATGTCTAGTTGTGTAATAGTCAAGTATTGAAGGCCACCAACTAAACTTTGAAATTCATGAGGATTGTGCCATGGAAGATCATCACCAGAGAGAGAAATAGACTTGAGAGGTAGTGAAGTAGATACAGGCTTACAATCTTTCATCTAAGCTCGATCAAGAAGATCAAGAGCATATTTTGTCTAACAAAGGAACAAGTCTGCACCAGTATAATGTGCTTCAATACCCAAGAAGTAATGCAACTTGCCAAGATCTTTCATATGAAATTGGGAATTGAGTGATTGGATAAGAGCAGTAAGCAAGGTAGGAGAACTACCAGTTAAAACAATATCATCAACATACAACAATAGAATAAGAGTGTCACAGCCAGTGTGTTGAACAAACAAGGATGGATCAGTAGAGCTAAAGAAAAAGCCAAGCTCCAAAAGATAATTGCTAAACTTTTCAAACCAAGCACGTGGAGCATGTTTTAAGCCATAAAGAGACTTATGCAATAAACAGACATGAGTAGGATGTTCAAGAAAACTTGGAGGCTGTTCCATATAGACAAACTCATTTAAAATGCCATGGAGAAAACCATTCTTCACATCAAGTTGATGAATTTTCCAATGATTAACCACTGCCACTGAAAGAACAAGTCAAACAGTGGCTTGTTTCACCACTAGACTAAAGGTTTCTAGGTAATCAACCCCTTCCTCTTAATGATATCCTTTAGCAACCAGACGTGCCTTGAGCTTGTCTAGATGTCCATCAGTAGTGAGCTTAGTTTTAAAGACCCACTTGCAGCCAAGCACCTTCATATGATCCTGTCGTGGTACTAGAGTCCATGTTTTATTAAGATAGAGAGCATTCATTTCCTCCTACATAGTTTTATGCCATCCTAAATGAGCAAGAGCAGATTTAATGGACTTAGGTTCGGAAGGAACATTATATTGAGCTAGACAAGTATACTTGGGATTCGGTTTGATGATTCCACTTTTGAGTCGTGTTTGCATTGTATGTGTAGAAATAGAACTTGGCTAAGGAAGTGACATAGTAGGAGAAGAAATTGGATCATGGAAAACTTCAGATTGCTCCTGACATGAAGAGAGACTGGCAGAAGGCAAGGATGCCGAATTGACATGACTACTAGTGCTTGTGACATTTGGAACGTGAATTGACTCATCAAGTTGTGCAGCCTGTATAACATCAGGAGCTGAAAAAGAATTAATAGAATGAGAGACAGGAACTTTATCAGAGTATTGTAAAGAAGGTTTAAGAAAAGAAAGAACATCTAGCCACTGTTGATGAAGAGTTGTAAGTAGAGGATACACAGAGTCTAACTTGTGGACATATGGAAAGACATGTTCATAAAAAATAACATGTCGACTAATATAAATCTTCCCAGTTGTAGGGAGAAGACATCTGTAACCCTTATGCTTCTCACTATAGCCAAGGAACACACAAGGCAGAGAACGAGGATCACGTTTATGCTGCATATAGGTCCTGAGACATGGATAACATGCACAGTCAAAAACTCGAAGGAAATTGTATCTTGGCACTTGACCAAAGAGCTTCATATAAGGACTAGCAGAATTCAACAAAGGTGTAGGAAGTAGATTGATTATGAAGTTGGCAATAAGAAATGAGTCCACCCAGTAAACCAAAGGAAGCCGTGCATGATATAGCATAGCTGAGCCAAGCTCTATGAGATGTCGATGCTTTCTCTCTGAAATCCCATTCTGTCCAGGGGTATGAGGGCAAGACATATAGTGTTTAATACCACTTTTCTGCATGTGTGTCTAAAACTTCAGACTAATAAATTCACCACCACCATCACTCTGGAATATTTTGATCTTCTGACTAAACTGATTTTCCACATAAGACTAAAACAGAAGAAATATGTCATAGAAATATGACTTTAGTCTTATTGGATAAACCCAACTATATCGGGTAAAATCATCAACAAAAACAACATAATATCTGAATCCTTGGAGAGACTTTATTGGAGAAGGCCCCCATACATCACAATGTAATCGTTCTAATGAAAAAGATGTCTTAGTCTCAGATATAGGAAATGCTAGCTTAGAGCTCTTAGCTATCTGACAACTTGGACAAAGTGACTGACTTTGTTTATTCCATTGAATGAGCTTCTGACTATGAAGCAATTTTAGTGTATTGGAGTTCGTGTGGGCAAACCTTTGGTGCCACAAATCTGCATCAACTCTTCTTTGCTTTTGGGTGAAGAAAGCTGTGGTTGTTTGCTGATCAACCTTGTAGAGACCCTTATTCTTTCTTCCAATCATTAGAGTGGAATTGGTCTAATTGTCCTTAATGTACACACCATATTTATCAAAGATGAATGCACAAGGATAATCATTTGTCAGCTTAGAAACTAACAAAAAATTCTTCTTAATATCAGGCACAACTAAGATATACTTGAGAGGTAATTGATTTGACTCAATATGCAAACAAGCATCGCCAGTATGTGTTATACTAAAAAGTGAACCATCACCTATCATAACAGTATCACTACCAACATATCTAGTAAGATTTTGAATAGTACTAGGATTTGTCGTGATATGAGCCGTGGCTTCTGTATCAGGAAACTACTCACTTCTTTTGGAATCCTGAAGATGTATTGCAACCAGAGCCTTTGGAATTTCTTCATTCTGAAATGAATTGTCAAACCTGTACCAGCATCGCAAAGCCTCATGTCCTAGTTTCTTACAAATTTGACATATGATTCTAACACCATCAGTCACATTCTCCCTTCGAAATTGCTTATCCTCAAATGATGGATACATCTTCACTTCTGAATATTGTAGTGAAGGATTAGCATATGGTCTGAACCCTTGACTTGAGCTAGACAAACTCTGTTGATGAGCTGTTTGTGTGTCTCGATTAAAACCATGAGGTCTATAGCTTTGATTTCTAACCTGATAGTATTGGCCTCTGCCATAACTACGGCCTCGACCAAAGTTACTAAAACTTCTTCCTCTTTTATCTTCAAACATTTGATTAACTCCTCTCTGGTTCACAAATGCATACTGTGATGCATTATGATCATCACTAGTTGTCTTCCTTCCATAGAAGGCAAGACTTGTATTAAACTGATTCATGGCATAACTTTGCAATCTAGCCTCAAACCTCTCAAGTTGAGAGATGACTTCGTTATAATTAGGTTGTGGCTTAATGTAATAGATTGTAGTTCTGAAAGTTTCATAGTCAGAACTAAGTCCTTCTAAAACTCTAAAAACTTTTGTGATTTCATCTACTAGTTTACCAATTTCACTTAGTTGATCACATATCAGCTTAAATTCTCTGAGATAGTTTGACAATGACCTATCTCGCTTTTGTCTCGCTTGGAGTTTGCCCCTCAGCTCAAACTCCCTAGCAACTGATCGTTGACTAAATCGATTACATAACGTTTTCCACACTTCGCATGAAGTTTCAAGACCAACAATCAATCCAAGAATACTCTCTGATACAACACCACTTGATCTGTTTTCAGCCATCAACATAGTCTTTATTCTGAGTTTCAATCTCTCTACCATCAACCTCTGCATATACAGTTTGCGTTGGTGCCTTTATTTCACCATTTATAGAACCATCAAGTTCCTGACTCTTCAAGAATCTACAAAACTGAACCTGCCAAAGGAGGAAATTGTCCTCTGTAAGCTTTATTGTAACGAAGTTACCTATATTGACGTGAATTGGACATGGAAATCTTGATACTCTCGTCGCCATAGTCTCTGCAACCCTTCAATCGTCTTTCTTCTATGCAAAGACTAGCTCTGATATCATGTGAAGTTTTTGTAGGACCACAGCCAACTGTTGTAAAAGCTTAAACTGTTAGGCGAAGACGTGGTTTTATATTTAAGTACTTTCACATAGGGGACTCCCAAAGTCGTCGATTATTGGGAACCAGTCATTGATCATGATACCAGACATGATTTTGGCCACTGATATCTCCACGACTCCGATGAGCTTAGCCCCAAACACATCGTTGTCCTTCACATGGAACTCCACCTTCTCGACCGGGTGTGCCACTGGAACACAGAACTGCTCGTCCCATAGGGAGTTTTCGCAGTTTGGGATCAGCCGGGTCCAGGCAACCGTGGCCCCCACCAGGCAGACAGACAAGTAGGGGTCAAAGACTCAGTCAATGGACTAAAATTGGATATTACTTGAGACATGTTGGGAAAGCGAGCCTATGAAATTAGAGGATGAATGGTTGTGCTATATGTGTGAATTCTCTTTTCTGCTTCCTCCAAACCGAACCATAGATTATGGAATGTCATCTCACTCCACACTAGTAGAAGTGTGAGGAGTTAAGGATTTAGCGCCCCCGCCTCCCCCTCGAAAGAAAAAAAAAGGTTTGTTGGTATCTATAAATTGTCTAATTCATTCCTATATTTCCTTAATTGTTTTTCCTTCATGCTTGACATTGGAGAATGTTCTTATGCCGCGTAACTTTTAAATGGGCCAAAATTAACCTCTTTTGTAAATCTAGATTGGCTCAATTCATAGAGATGTGCAGAATTTCTAGTTCCTTTGCGCATCAAGTAGATTTGATATGATTGCACTCCTAACGAAAAGTCAAGCTCGGAAAATTTTTACATTTTAATTACCATAAGAGCTAATTTTTGTTTGAAGTTTTTCTGGTCCCATCGGACAGCACGGGAATCGGACCAGACCAATCATAGGATTAGTCGGTTTGTCCTCGGTCCTAAAGATCGGGGATTGGTTCCATCGGTCAATTTCCCGGTTCCAAAGGGGAATCGGACCCAGACAACCGATCACCCCTAATTCTCTTCTTCACTTCCCTCTTACTCATTCTAACTCGACAAGGGTTCCTTTGCTTTTCGGCCAATTCTTGAACACAGTGTTCTCTTCTCTGGATTTTCTTTTTTCCTTTCAGTTAATTTTCCAGCATGCACCTAATTGCATTTGTGCATTAGCATATACTCATACTATCCAGAAAGGCTTTATAATTATCTTGAATAGTCAAAACCATAGGGCATCTTAAATTCTTAATCGTGTTATTTATGACAGAAAATGGGTGTTGATAATTTTGAATCGGGGCTGTTATATTTATTAGTGTTTTTCAGTAAAGCAGTTGATTTCTTCTTACTATTATTATTATTATTATTATTATTATTATTATTATTATTATTATTATCATCTTTAGTGGTTCTTGTGCATTAATGATGTGGGAGGTTTTGCAATTGATCTATGTCGTTAAAGTACTCCTCCTCCTCCTCCTCCTCGTTAGTATTATATTATAAAACCTGATTGTTTTACATTAGTGAGTTGCAATTAATTAATATTTATAGATAATCATTTTGATAACTGAATAGTTGCTTGCTACGAGTGTTGCTTGGTCTCTTGAAATTCCAATTTTCTTTTCGTCATTTTGCAAACTCTATTTATTTCTATGTCTTAACGGAAATATATATACACACACATATGGATATACATGAAGAGCGCATCTCTTTCTTGATTCATATTAGGTTTCGCTCCTGAATTGTATACCGTTTGCATGAAGATATAAAGCGGATGAATAAGACAAGCCTCTTCATTTTCTACAACATTGCGGAGGAATGTGCTAGATTGTTGGTGTCTGAAAAAATGTGGAGACAACTGTGTTAATTTTTCGGGAAGTTGCTTGGCCTTTTTCAATCGGAATTAACAAACTCACTCTCGTCTCGAAATTTGTAACACGTAAATGACTTCTTCCTCGATCTAGACTCAGATGTTGATAAATACCTACCGTTAGAAGCCTCAAGGTCAAGTATCATCGGCTTCTATATAATTCGGCGTAGGAGTTTAGTTTTCTCTCATACATTGTTGTTTTCAATTCTGAGTCCAGTTTTCCTATTCAATTTTCACTCGTTCTTTCAATTTCTTGCGATTTCAGCTTCCAAAATTTTAATTCAAGTTGTCATGTATTTTGCGAACGATTTCATGTAATTCAGAAAAAAAAAGAGTTCGATCACCTCATGGTTGAATGTGAATAAAAGGGGAGATTACAAGGCTCTCACGTACATCCTAACTCACATCATGCACACAACAAAGCAGATTGCAAAACAACAAGAAGCAATCCAATGACGTAACGAGTTATATTGGGGTAGAGAAATTCCATGGGAAATTCGCTGAAAATAAAGATCTCGTAACCCATATGCAAACTTCAAGTTTAACTAAAAGAGAAACCGAGTGCAGAAAACATGAGTTGCAAAGAAGGAGCTTGAATTTATGGCAACGAGCAGCAATGGCAAATGATCTACTATCGGTGCACTTGAAAGTCTTCTGGCAGAGACATTGGTAGCCAGAGACAGCGAACGTGGCTTGGAATCTGTCTCCTACTAGCTTACCGTCGAGGCAGAGCGAGCGCTCCTTCCTTTGGTCAGATCAGCAACGAAGGTCTCGCAGGGCGGAGGAGGAGGAGAGAGAGAAGGCCAGGCTGGGCTGAGATGGGAGGAGCAGAAGCGGTAGTGCGGAGAGAGAGAGAGAGATTGAAATGTTGCAGAATGGGCTAATGGGTCTAGGCCGCGGGTCAAATCGATGGGCTGATTGCTTTTATATTACTTATTATTATAGAAATGTTTACTTAATTTGTCAATTAAAATTCGACTGTCTTGCCACCATATTAACCCTAATATTCAAAGAATAATATCATGCCATCGCGAACAAAGTATAAGATGCTTACTTATCAAAGGCCAGAATTATTTCTTGATCGATGAGAAAAATGACTCAAAAAATTGGACAATTCAATTGAACAAACTCGAGTATGTTTTGATGAAATATCAATGCATCTAAAACAACTCGATTTATCGTCCACATTCATATTATCTCTAAAATTTTGCAACTGTTTTTAGTACAACACCAATTAAATTTTACATGGCCCACAGGTTTCGCCTCCCTCGAACTTATTCTAGCTAGGTGTGATAGGTTTCTCGGGCGGTCCAGTTTCCCCTAGAATCAGGAACCAGACTGATGGAACGAGGCCCTAGTTTTTAGGTCCTAGGACCGGACTGACTAAGTCTATGACCAAACTAGACTGGACCAATCGGTCTAGTCCGATTCTCGAGCGGCTCAATGGGACCAGGAAAAATTCAAACAAAAATTTAATCCGGTAATTGAATCCAAGCATTTCACTTCATGAGATGTAGTCTATTAACAACCACGAGGCAAAAAATCAGAAAGATAGTTGCATCCAAACTATCAACATTGCTTGCATTGTCATCGGGTACTACATCCATGTAAATCACATATCATACATTGGAGAATTTCACTAAAACCCATTAAATTGCAAAAAGACAGCAATTAAATTGCAGCAAAACCATACCTGGAGTGCCATCTGACTCTGCTACTTGCTTCGATGATTCCCCGTTGATCTTGCACTCCTCGATAAGAACATTAGAAAACAAGTTTTGGATTCAGGCAAAGACATCATTTGAGAAATGAATTTCATTGCATGCAAGTTGAAAGTATGAACAAGGTCATCCACATTGTTCAACTGCGCATTGATCTTCAAATACTTAACACTATATAGGTTTAAGTCATTTGCATAAATAAGAAGATGTTACAGGGTTCTTGGGTCGAGTGACTCGAGTCCCAGGCCAGTTCTAGGTATAGATTTAGATTTTACAAGAACCGATTAGACCGGTTTGGTCCTCTGTTCCTCCCATGAAACCCCAGCAAACCAGAAAACTAAGTCATTTCCAAGAGTAAATCAGTCTACTTCAAAAAGAAGAGTCTTTCATGCATGCAGAATTGAACCCATGACCAGGGTCTGGGAGAGAGTGCACAAACCAGTCGGACAACAACTCTTCAAGTTTTAAATTTGGGGAACAAAAAAGAAATCATATACTTAGAATCTAATGCTTCACATAGGAAAGCAAGTGAAACGAAGATAGAGAAGAGAAGAGAACTTTGCATCTTTGAAATTGAAAGGGAGTCGGGCCGATTCTTATTCGGTCTAAGTGTTCCGATCTGGTTCCAAGAAGGGTGGAACTAGGAACCGGTTCCATTTTTTTTGGAATCATGGACCAAACCACAAGTCTAAAGAACTGGAATAACCCGACCGATTCGGTCCGGTCCGATCCGAGCGGTTTCTGGTTGGAAGGTGTGCTCACTCCTAATTCTAGCCCAACGAGGGAAGCATTTCCTTTGGATCTTTTTACCTCCTCTCCTTTTCACCTAATCAATTCCTAAAACCCGATTTTATTCTATGGAATGACCCGATTCGATTCTTTATATGGGTCACACTCTCAAAAGAAAAATTAAGCCGCGAATGATTTGGAACGACTCTTCATCTATAGATAATGTCTTGCTTTTGATATGAAATGTGAAATGTATAAATTCCTCTCCCAATATTTGATGTCATCATCAGTAACAATATTTGTTGACTTAAATTCCTTTACGGATACTAACAATGTCTTGATATCCCTAATTTCACTATGCTTGAATTGGTGACTATTGACGAGTATGCTTGATCCCTAAATTCTCACATTCTAAAAAAACGTATATTTTTCATCATAACGTTCATCGACTTTGTCAGCCAATCATACAAAGCAAATTCATATAACATCCAATCCATTTTTTGAATGTGCATTACATTTTACATATACAACGCATTTATTTGAGATAAAGCAGAACTCATGGGTCGTCAAATCATGGTTGGCAAAGAAAAGGCCTTAACCCTTTGACGACCAGGGTTCAAGGCGGCCAGGTCATTAATTCAGTAACATCTCTTTGTGGAAGACGGGATCGAGAAGATCAAGATCCCTCTTTTCCTTCTCAACTCCGATTTTGATTTGCAGAGCACTTGTGGGAAGGATAGAAGTACCATGCGGAAGAGAGTCGCGGTGGTTCATGCGCCTGTTCTTTTTGGAGAGGAAGAACGGCGTGAGATTTGAGGCTCTTAAGCTTAGGGGTATGGGCCGGGGTACGATGGGCATGGTTTATGGGTTGGATCGGACCGAAATTCTTAGGTCATTGGGCCGAACTAGGCCTTATAGGACTCTCTCTTCTTATTTTAGATTTATTTCATTTATTATTAATTTTTGTTCTTTTTACTATTATTACTTTTTTTGGTAAGGAATTCTTTTTGCTATTATTTATCCCTTTTTTTTACAAAAATATATCCTTGATGTGTTGACAAAAATTTAGGTGCCAACAATGAGTTCTATGGTGGGGAGGGGGGGGGAGAGGGAGATTGTGTAATACACTGTACGAATTAAACGAATGTAATAAAGTAACTCATGATTACATATACGAGGAAAAAGAAGTATGTGTTCAGGACAAAATCTGTTATAAATAGATAATATTTGATAAATCTTACTATCCAAAAGCGGTATGGGTACCAAGATGATTTGTCTGACTCAATATTCAAAATTTTGTATTAAGTGATTTCAAATGCTTTGGTAACAACTTTACCAAAAAAAAAATGCTTTGATAACAAATGCTTTAAAATATATATTTTCCCATATGTAGATTATATTGAGAATTATGAGGAGGTTTTGAAAGGGTTTAGCAAAGTAGTGATTCTTGTAATGATATGAGTGTCTCATATTTTTACTTATATTTGACAAATAGTAATATCAAAAGAAAAATCCCATATTTGATAAATGTGTTTAGCACTACTGTGATCTCCACCGATTCTAAGACTTCGACTTCTTATTACAGACACACAATAGTTTCTACTGCCATCCAACGGTCCAAGAACCTCCCATGCTAACCGAACCGCTGTGAGGCATGCTAGGGGTGAGCAGTCTAAACCGTCCATCCGGGAACTACCCGGACCGGTTGGTTCTAAAACGTAATGGTTCGGTTCCCGATTCTGGGGGTGGAACTGCCCACCTGTACCACCCCAGAACTGGGAAGAAGAAATGGTACAATATTCATCTGAAGGTTGAAAAGAGGAAGGCTTGTTAGAGGGTAAGATATATCAGTTCATCATTTTATGTGCAATAGTATCAGCATTGCGTAACTGCAGGAGATAATGAGCTCGAGGGAGCATTGTCTGCAATAATAGACGGGCAACTTAAGTCTTCATTTTCTCGTTTCAACGAAATGCTACCTGTTGGTTTATTCACACAGGCTAAAAGAAATATGCTTGTTGGCTAAGATGTCAATGATGCTGCGGAGGTCATTTCTGCTAAAAAATTTAGCCCACTACCTAAATGGCGACAATAGCTCATTGTCATTGTAAAGTTCCTTCCCTTTTCCTTCATTCATTCCCTTGATATCTTGTTATCGGTATTTGAGCTGATAACAACATGTAAATTGCTTAATTTATTCTTCAAGCTTCTTCACCTTGGACAAGTAGATTCTCTCTACGGATTCTTGGCATCCTGTTGATGTGTTTACTGACATTTATCTTCCTGTCTCCTCATTATATTCTGGAAGTTCCTCTTGTGATGTTGTCTCATGTTCCCAAACCGGATCACTGTTTTATCCAAGTCTCCCAGCAGCTATAGATGAAACTGAATTTTTAAGTGCTGAAGGCTCAGAAACGGGCAAATAGTAGTAAAATGAGCAGCTATTAAATGAAGGGTGCTTTAAAATTTCCAGGGAACAGTTGCTTGGAGGATTGATAATTACCCACCCAGGAATAGAATCGGATCGGACGAGAATCGGACCGGACCGCCTAGTCCGGTCTGGTCCAGTTTCTGGTTCCCCATAATAGGGAACCGGTTCCTAGGGAAAGCGGGAACCGCCCAGGAACCGATCGCCCTTAAGGCATGCTACACTAAAAGGGCAATCAATTATTGCAAAGCATAATTTCTGCAGCATTATGCGGAAGTGCTTCTTGACTTGACTTGCTTTTTTTGTTAATAAAAAGGAACCCACGAGCAATAATGATGCTCCTTAGTTGTTAATCATACTCTCAACTAACTAATTTAATATATTTTTTTGCTAATAAATTTTAGATTGCGACATGAAAAAAGAACCGACAAGCAATAATGATGCTCCTTAGTTGCTAGTCATACTCTCCACTAACTAATTTAATATTTTTTTTGCTAATAAAGTTTAGATTGCGATAATAATAAAAAAGAACCGACGAGCAATAATGATGCTTATCAGTTAGTAATCACACTCTCCACTAATTAATTTAAATATATTTTTTGCTAATAAAGTTTAGGTTGCGATAACGCCAACTCTCTTTTTGCGGAATGGATGTGCAAGTTCAATGATCCGATTTATAATATCATGAAGGCCCTTACGCCCATGTTAGCGTCTAATGATGATGGAACATGAGGAAATTATCCAATCAATTCGAAATCTATTATATCAATGACAGTTCAAATTCAAACTTTCAAATCTTGTTAAATTAGTCTTGAATATATTGTGTGAAATTATAATCCAATTTTTTTCGATCAAATTTCATAGAAAATCATGACGTCACAAGCATATGTATTTTACAACTTATATCAAACAAAAATTTGCAACTTGTATAAGTTAAGATATGTCTTTCAACGGAACATCTCTTTTTCTTAAAAATGAAATAAAGGATTATTTGGAAACACAGGGAATTTTTCATTCTGAATTAAAACATAACTTTTTTTTTGAATTTGGGAATGATTCAATGGAAAAACTGGTTAAGGTTAAGGGGTCATTATCAATATGATTTATCTACGATTCGATGGTATCAATTGGTACCACACAAATGGAGAAATAGATTCAATCAAACACATATAGTGCAAAATAAAGATTTAAACAAAAGTTATTCAGATGAAAAAGAAAAAGATAGATAATATTAATTAATTACAAAAAGTTAAATGATTTTGAATAAAATTCAAAATATAACTTTCACAAATACTATAGATATGACCTTTTCTCATATAAATTGATTAATTATGAAAATAGGAGTCACGCTAACAATTTCTAATAAAAATTGATGAGATTGACTACATTAAATTTTGCGTAAATATTATGACTAAATTAATAAAATTAAATCTTTTTAATTAAGTTGACATCCGTTTAATATGTTTATGACTTGTTAGGTAATTCTTTCCTAGTATGTATATTAGAGTATAGTTATGGAGAAGAAACTTATTAAATCCAGCTTTTCATGAAGATTAAATCCAGCTATTTATGTACACAATACCTCAAGCGATTTAATTTAGGAGTTCAATCCTCAAGTTGCGCCTAATAGATGAACCATCCATTAACCAAAAACTTATAGTGGAAGCATACAAATATTTTATTTTGTAACGAGTAAAGAAGATGGAATATTAAACTAACAAAATGATATTAGAAAGGAACGAATAAAGATGAGATACAGAACATACAATTAAGACATGACAAAGGGTCCAGGAAAAAGTAATAAAATCAAAAGAGAGAGGATATGATTGGTTTTTCTCGAGCCACGAAGTGAAACGGTAATATTTTTGCTGCATCTGTTAAAGGTCTTGCACATGGCTATGAGTCTGAGAAAATTCATCGGAACATTAAGAGAAGATGCATTGATATGTCATGACGCTCATTAACATGAAGACGGAACTTACGTCCATTAAAGTGAATTGGTTTAATTGGATACATATGATAATATTAACAGAGGGTCCCGTAAAAGTTAACTATTAAAGAAAATAAAATTCACGTTGTTCTCCAATAAGTTATGCCCATAGAAAACTCCACGCGCACTCAATTTTATCACATCTCTAATCAAAATCCTTGATTGTAAATCAAAGCGATTCAGTTTAGTAATCTATTCTTAACTATTCGACTTGACTCGATCTCCATTGCAATTCTTGATCTTGAAAAGTTTGAGTGATACCTTATTTTGGTAGTCCGGACATAAACCTATGCAAAGCCACATAAATTGCTGACGCACGAGAGGAATAATTAAAATTGGGTCTCGGGGGCAAAACAAAAGCGGAGGGGGAAAAATAGAGATTTCTTCCCTGAAACTGGATGGTGCATTCTTCACTTTGTGAAAATACGTTCACGGGTTTGTCTATATACTTATCGCTATGTCCTAAAAGACTAGCTTTTCCACATGACTTGGGGTCAGTTAATGTGGCGAAATTCCAGCTTTATATGTACATCACTCAGATAGTTTGTTGCAACTGGCTTCATCTTGACATAATTTTTTTTTCTTTTTAACTAAGAAATGACAATAAGCGCCACTAGCCATTCGGCCTAGTTATTGACTAAAAAGTGAACTATATTAAATTACGCCTTTCATTTAATAACTCAAATTATTAAACAGTTGGGCAGCACCCTACAATTTTACATTCGTGTGAACTCAATGTTGCATTTTAGCTATCTATGCGTACTTTAAGCTCACATCCTTGTAAGGTAAATGGCATGTGATTAAAAAGTGAGCTAGATTAAATCACGTCTTCATTTAATAACTCAAATTATTAAACAGTTGGGCAGCACCCTACAATTTTACATTCGTGTGAACTCAATGTTGCATTTTAGCTATCTATGCGTACTTTAAGCTCACATCCTTGTAAGGTAAATGGCATGTGATTAAAAAGTGAGCTAGATTAAATCACGTCTTCATTTAATAACTCAAATTATTAAACAGCTGGGTGACATCATACAATTTTACAATTGTGTGTTCATGGCACATTGTTGAATTTTAGCTATTTATGCATAATTTAATCTCACATCATTGTAAGTTAAGCGGCATATAATATGTAATCATTCTTCGGGGTGTACTCACTGTTGCTGGATTCATCATCACTAAAACAAAGAAAGTAACGTGAGGCATACCAAGAACAGCTTAGGTTCAAATAGTGCCAATCTTTATGAAGTTTCAACTGAGAAATTAATCAGATAGTCGGTCGAGTGGTCTGAGATTTGAATTGCAAGTTGAAGGTCACAAATTTGATTTCTCAGTTTATTGTTGGCTTCGGGATAACTTGGTTAGTATGGGAATTACTTGGTGCAATCGATTTGAACAAATTTGATTCCTTTTCCTATACATCTTAGAGCATGGGTGATAACCATTTCATTTCCCTATTTTTCTATATTTTTGTTCCCGAGAACATATTTAAAATACAAATATGTTTGGTAATGTAATTTTATTTTTCTAGTTTTGTGATAAATTTTAACCCATATTTAAGTTTGGAATAGAAATAAAATATAAAAATAAATTTTTTCTTTCTGAAATAGAGTGAGAAATAAAAATTTTCCATATGACTTGTCCTCGTCACTTGTCGACCACTATCGATTGCTGCTCACCGCTACCATTAGACACATCACACCACTCACGCCTATTCACTGTCAACTATCAACCACTGCCAATTGCCAACCATCCCCAATTGCCCAATCCATTGGCCACCTATCGTTGTCACAACTGCCGCTGCCACCTTCGCCCACCCACTGATGGTAGAAATAAAGATTAAGAATGCTTATCAAATAAATTTTTATTTCGAGAATAGAAATTTCGTGTCTTTATAAAACATCACTTTCTATTCAAAAACTCATCCGACGAATGTCTATTTCTAGCCATAAATTTTTTTAAGACAAAAATGATTGTCGTCTGCACCCTTGAGAGAAAGAGAGAGCAGAATCATAACAACAATGGTGGATATGTTAGGGAGGGAGAGACGCAAGGATTTGGGAATTTGCAGATAATTGTTATGTTACTTTTTGGAGAGAGAGAGAAAAAAAAATAATTACATACAAATACACTTCATATTCACTAGATCCGTTGACATGATATAATAAATCAAGGAAATTGGATTGTTCTAGAACTATTAAAGTGAGGTTTTGAAATAAATGATGATTATAATTAACTCCTAAAATAAAATGAAAACGCATCTTCCATGAACCTTCACTCTCTCTCAATGGAGTTGTGTACTAAGTAGTTGAAAACCAACAGAAATTGACAAGATTAATCGATCAGGTATTTCTTAGATATCAATGGAGCATCTAAGACTTTTCTTAAGCATTCAATGATTCTCTGTCATGAATGATGGTTGCTCCGTTTTACACATGTTGAGTAATTATAATTAACATGTGATTTTTACGTTATATTCTTTTGAAAACTTGGCACACTTGATCTTCTTTTATCTCAATTTCATTTTGAAGTTGATTTTGGCAGCTTAGCATTCTAAACTTGGGATTGGGACCTGAGCCCCCTTCCTTCTCTTTTTGACTCTTAGGCTACGTTTGGCCGTCCATATTTCTAAATGGGATAGGACTAGATAGGATAGGATAAAAAATCCATGGATTTCTTCATATCTCATCCATTGTTTGGTGAACTATGGATTTAAAGTAAAATATCCTCGTATCCTATACAATCTACTGTTTGGTGAACTACTGATTTAAAATCCGATATCTTCATATCTTATCAAATATGTCATTTGACGAACTAAGAATTTATATTTATATATTTAAAAATAATAACATTAGGCAAGTATAGATTTGCAGATTTAATATTCACAAAATCATCCAAAACAAATTATATTTTTCAAATTAACATAATCTTATCGAATTTTATGATTATGCATTGTACTTTTCCGTTCATTTGAAATAATCTTTTGGGTATCCCCTTCTACATTAAACGTTTTTAGAATCTCAAGTTCAATATATTCACTTTAAAACATGAATTTTTTTTCTCTCTCTTACAAGTTTTTCATTTATTTCTATTTTGTTACAAGTCTAATACCAAATCAAACAAATGCTCAATTAGAACAAAGTATAAAGTCCAAAGTTCATTTGTTTTTTTTTGTCAATTGCTACGAGAATGCAATGATAATTAATCACTTTAATAAACGATCTTTGAACAATTCACATTTATAAAAGAAATTATAGTTTGTTGCTTTCATAAAATGTTGATGTGAATCGAAAAGCTATCGAGAAAAAAGTAATCGATACTTTTGGATAAGAGCTTAGTCAATTGAGTTTAAATTTTTTGAAGGGTTTTCTCATTTTTTATGCTAAATTAAAAATGTTTATTCAAAACGAAAAATATAAAATTGGTTCAAGACTTATAGAATTAATACTATATAATATAAATTGTGGACAACCACCTAGATATTATTTATTTTATTATTATTACTATTATTATTATTATTTCGAAATTTTAAATTTTAAATTTTTTAAAAAAATGAATTTTTGAATTATTTTATAATTTTTTATTTTTCAATTTATTTTTTATTTAGTAATTTTTTAATTTGAAAAATGGGCTTTGGACCGAGTCGAGAAAACCCGGTCTGACTCTCTAACCCGGACCCAACAAAGGAGTTAGAGTCGGCTATGGGTGAACGACAGAAAAAGCAAAAAAGCAAAAAAAGGTTTTATGTTTCGGATAAAAGAAATCATATCCCACTTTATCCCATCCTCCTCCTAGGATTTTTTTTATCTGGTTTATATCCATTCTATATCCGACCTTATCATATCTTAGACAGCTACCAAACACGAGATAAAATAAAATATATCATATCCTGATTTTTATCCAGTCGACCAAACGCAGCCTTAGGGTAGTTCAGTGAATAAGAAATTCTTATTGCCGAAAATGGACTCTACTATTCATGCAACTTTATTAAAGCTAGATACTTTATTAAAGCGTGAAGTCATTGGGATTGAAGTCTTAAGGACCAGGTGAGGCCTGAAGTCAATTTTTGTACAAAAGCAACGATGGACTAGGCCCACTTATTTTCAATCAAGCGTAGTCAGATGGAGGCATTTGTTCTTTTGGAGATTCCAATGACATGCTAAACAAAAACATGGTGCAAATTTAAACAAAATTAAATTACAAAAATATCATAATATTGCTAATAGATGCGTTAGGGAAGGAAAGATACGTCGGGATTTCAGAGTTCACAAAGAATTGTTATGTTATTTTTGCAGAGAAAGAGATATCATTATATAAAAATACATTACATATTCACTGGATCAATCAAGGTGGCATAATCAATCAAAGATATTGGATTGTTCTAGAACTACTAAAGTGAGGTTATAAAATAAATTATGATTATAGTTAGTAATTTAGTAGCTCAAAACCTATACGTATTTATAGGATTAATAGATAGGTATTCTTAGATATCAATGGAGCATCTAAGACTCTTTTTTTGAGAATCTAACAAATCTTCATCAAGTGCGGTGGTGGTCCCATTCTAAACATGCTGATTAATTATCGGAGACAAACGGTTTCTATATTACATTCTTTGAAAATCTGTTTGTTGCCACACTTGATCTTCTTTTATCTCAATTTCCTTATCGAAGTTGATTTTGGTAGCTTAACATTCTGAACTTGGGAACCGAGACTCCCTTGCTTTTATTTCCTTCCTAATCTAGGGGATGGTAACTCCCCCAATTACCCTTCCTCTTCTCTCTTTCAGAGCAAACCGTTCATCTTCCAAAAACTCTTCCTTTCTGCAGTTCTCCCATAGGCTCTCAACTTTAAATTCTGAAGTTGAGAGCCTATTTCTCCTTTGATTTCTCCTTTTTTATTTTACTTGTCTTTATTTTTCTCTCTTGATCTATTTTGGGAGTTTGTTTGTCTGAATAAATTTCTGCAGCGGATCTTAGGTGACTATGGAGTTTAATTCAATCCTTATCAAGGAAGATGATCGTGATATGATTCTACAATCTCTCCAAAATTCGGCCGATCTTCTCTTTCGATTTAGATTTTGATCTAAATTTGGGGATTTTGCTCTCCCGATCTATATTTGAGAATTCCTTCCAAATATCTAATATGTGTTCATATCATCTTTTAATGTTGCTATTTTACTATGGTATTGGTGATGAGAGCGTTGAACCTAATCCCACACTGCAAACCATTGCAAGTATAAGTGTAGATATTGGCGTGTGCTCATCAATGAGTATAGTGATTGGCCGCCAAAAGTTTATATTAACAGATCAAGAGTGTGCTAGTTACAAATTATACTTTGTTTTGTGTCGATTTGTTAGACTTGAAAGATTTATGTGTATCTCCCATATATTATTTTGAGAAATAAATGACAAAAAAAATAAAATCCGGGGATGGTTTGGTGAATATTTTTTCTATACTAGAAACTATTACTCATCTAAATTCTAACATCAATGTCATTTTAAGTACTTTTTTTTCTCATGTGAAAGAAGAATTATGATTTAATCTGTGCATGGTTATGAAGCTGAAAAACCAGTTTCAATAAATTATATTTCTTAAAGTCTAGTAATAAATGAATTGAAAATCTTAAAACTTGTTGCAAAAGTGCAACTGAATCTTAAAAATTGTTTCAAATCAGTGCAAGTGAGTCATTCCACTGAACTACCGAAAATTGTTAGTTAAAATAACGGAAAATGTTATCGCGACTTCTTATAGTTTTCTTTTCCCTACATGACATTATGTTATTAAAACATGCAATACGAGACTAACACGATGCATCTTGGCATAAATCCTGATTCAGATTTCAATTTTTTTTTAAAAGGTACCTGTGATGACATTTTTCTGACGTTAGCCTTTTATGTAGCTTGGGGCACTGCGGACTTATCAAATGCAAGATGCTTTTCCAAGGACAACGATGCAGATTTTTGATGAGAAACGAATTTTTGGCCAAAACTGGTGATGGGCAGACAGTACAACGAGAGAAAGCATTAATTGGCAACAACAAAAAAAAAAAAACAAGAGAAAGCATGATTGCACTAAGTGGACTCTATTATTTGCGCTAACTTTATTAAAGCTTCATACTTTATTAAAGCGAGAAGTGTCGTGGATTGAAATCTTTAGGAGCTGGTGAGGCCTAAAGTCAATTTTAGTACAAAAGTAACGGTGGAGTGGGCCCACTTATTTTCAATCAAGCGATGGAGACATTTGCTTTTTCGGAGATTCCGTAAATGCTGTGTAAAAATAATCAAATGATACGCTAAGCAGTCACATGTTGCAAATTTACTTAAAATTGCACCACACTATTTCCCCTAGATGAAGAAGGGATCCATCACAGATATACAAGGTCAAAAAAAATATAACTAGAATCAAGTCATTCATTTATTAAGATCGATTTTTTTTATTAAGCACAAACATATATGTTATCGCTGATAACACTATTCACAGTCATGTTATTGGCTAATAATTACGTCTCTAGATGTAACGGATTTTTGCACTTGAATCTTATTTTCGCCCACTTAGAATAACTTTAAAGTCCATGTTTGTCTTTTGGTAGATGAAGCCTTAAACAATACATGTAAGCGCAGACAGCTTGCACGCACTAACAAAAATACGAAATGGAGCCAAGGTTTGCAGAGTCCATGCTAAAAAATATAAATAAGGTAAAGATTTACTAAGCTCTTGAATAAAGAAAACGTCATATTGACAAAAGATCAAGGAATTCTTAATAACAAGCACTGAGATTATCTCAAACGTGAGAGGGAAATTGAAGATTTATATATGATGATTGTTGGCCTGCACTTTAGTTTACAAGATTAGCAATCTCTTCAGTCTCATCATATTTTCGATTGTGGCAAAGCACACGACAATGTATACCTCTTCGGATGTAGTAGATCCTCCACGCCTTCAACATCATCAATCATTCCCGCTACATCTTCCTCTTCACTCATGTCTCTCAAAGTTCTCCTCTGCATTGATATGAAGAGCCAACACAATTTGAGACAATGAGATAATCAATCTGCCCCTTAATTTTGGTTTCCGCACAATATGGTTAAGACATGGAAACCATTTTTAGCTCGTGGCAAAGGTATTCTAGGAGATGACACTAAGTCTGTCACCAAATAAATTTTTACACATTTCTATCCAGCCTTCTATGATCATTCCAGAAATGATCTCGCATCGTACCTTCTCGAGCCCAAATACAATGCTGTAATTTTTGCACAAATTATCGTAACATATAAGCACTCAAAAACCTGCAGTAGTAGTCATTTGTATGGTATGGCAATTTGTATAGGAGTGACGACAAAATTGCATTCTATAACAAAAAAAACTTGGAAAGAAATATTTTAAACAATAAAGAAAATCAGAAGCTCTTAAGGACGGGTAGAGCTAATATCCCCGGGTCCGGAACGCGAGGCATTATTGCGTTGCACTACGTGCACAGGAGATATTATTGCGCGTTGACTTTCCACCGTATAAGTCAAGTGCAAAAACTATATTTTTTGTTGAAAGTTGTATTAAAATGTTTTTTTTTCTAGTTCTTCATCTGACTTGTTTTGGCAATTCTTCTCGACAGACGTGGGGAACAAATTTACGTGATCTTTCGAGAGCTTCGGGTTAAGCTGCAGGTCGAACATAGGTTCAATACCGAGCATGTGGTTGTATCGAATGATAAAGAAGCGAGGCAAATAAAAAGAACCATTAGATCCTGAATCTGAAGGAGTAGGTCTTATTGTAATACACGTGATCGGTATTGGTGGTGAGATGACTCCTGCGAGTGTCATCTTTAGCCGGTTATCTGTTATCTTTTTTTTTTTTTTGGTGGCAAATTGAAGGGTGCAATTGGCCATTCGAGAGTGTATCCTAATTGAAACACTTTCCCACATGTCATTACAAATGTCAAGCTTTGTTAAATTTCTAGAACATTGTGGTGAATATTTAAAAACAAGATTATGATGCTGAAGTCAATATTTTTTTTTAAAATTCATGATATTCAAGTAATTGAAAAAAAGAAGAGTTATAATACTTAAGTGACAAAAAAAATTATATATATTCAAGTGAGTGCCTTATGATTTGCCAAGTTAGCCTTATATAAATTGGGGCATTACGGACTTTTAGATGCTATAACGATAAAATCACGCGGGCACTGCAAATGAGGATGAAACGGACTTTCGACGGCACTGCTAACGGACTTCCTGTTTTTGACTACCAATGATCTCTTCCTCATCTCTAGATTTCTATATCCGACTGCTGCTACAATCTCTCTCTCTCTCTCTCTCTCTCTCTCTGGTGGCTGTTCTTGTAGTCGGAACCGTTGTGTGTTCATCAATTCGAATCTTTCCTCTCCTTCCGTCATTTCCGGTTTCCATCTGATCAGCCTTCCTTGGAATATATAGATTCTTCACTTCCATTTATCCCCAAAGGAGGAGGGAAGAAAAACCGAAAGAACTCAGAAAGGGGGAAAATGGCGGATGCTCTTGTGCCTATAGCTGTCGAAGTGGCAAAGTGCTTCGTGGCTCCATTCCGTCGTTGCTGCGGCTACGTGACATCCTACGACAGCTACCTTAGCCAACTTGAGCACGAAGCTAAGAAGCTGGATAACGAGAGGCAAACTAAGCAGGGACTAATCACTGAAGCTGAAAACAACGGAGAAAGCATCTACGACAATGTCAAGGACTGGGTGAAGGAAGCAGGGACCGATGTCGAAGAGGCGCATCGTGTTCTGGATGACAACAGAACAACTAAGAAAACTTGCTTCTATGGGTGGCTTCCCAACCCGAAAGCGCGATATTGTCTCGGCAGGGAGGCAAAGAGGATAGCTGAACGCATCCATAAACTCATTGATCGGATTCCAACCGGTAAGGTCTACCGTGATGTTCCTCCAGGGCTCGTCGATGGCGCACCGGAGGTGATTTCCTCGGCCTGCGACACTATCGTCGAGTCACGAGATTCCATCTTAAGGAACATCATGAGTGCTTTGGATGATGAGAAGAACAAAGTGATTGGGATCTACGGCCCGGGTGGCGTTGGGAAGACTACGCTCTTGAAGACAGTCAAGGAGAAACTCATAAACGAGAAGAAACCTTTCCACATGATCGCCAAATCGAAAGTGTCGCGGAATCCAGACTTGAAGAAAATCCAAGATGACATCGCTTATGCCTTGGGTCTAAATTTGAAGGAGACAAGTGACGAGGGAAGAAGAGACCGTCTGTTTAAGAGATTACAAAAAGATCCGACGAAGAAAGTTCTCATAATATTGGACGATCTGTGGAAAGAATTTGATCTGAAGGAGGTCGGAATTCCTTCGAAAGATGAGAGTAGGGGATGCCAGGTGTTGCTGACATCGAGATATGGAGATGTGCTACAGAAAATGAGTGCCTCTCCCATCTTTCATCTTAAAGGTTTAAAGGACGACGAAGCTCTGATGCTATTTGAAAAGACGATCGGCAACAGGCTCCAAGACAACGAGGAATTGAAAGCAATAGCGCCTCAAGTGGTGAAGAAGCTCGCAGGTTTGCCTCTTCTGATAAAGTCAGTTGCGACCACCTTGAAATATGGCAGCGAGTCCACATGGAGAATTTATTCGAAAAAATTTGAGGAGCCAAAGATAGAAATTATAGTGAAGTTGAGTTATGACCATTTGGAGAAAGAGAATACCAAGTCTTTATTCTTGCTCTGTGGTCTTATCGGAGGGACCATTAACGTTGAGCTTCTTTTGGGACTAGGCATGGGGTTGGGCTTGTTCGAAGGATTTGATGGGACGATGGAAGAGTCAAGGGATAGATTGCATGTTATGCTCGATAGCCTCCATTCCGCTTGTTTGTTGCTGGATGGTGGCGATGACAAAAAAAATGTGACCATACATGATCTTTACAGCGAAGTGGTCGTCTCAACTCCATTTAGATGTCAGAATTCCTTAATGATGAATAGCAATTATGGCTTGTGGTCAAAGGAAAAGCTCGAGAAATGTTGGGCAATATGCCTTGTTGATGTTGTTGGTGATAGGCTTGTTGAACTAATGCAGGGTGGGTGTCCCACCTTAAAGATACTCATGTTGTCTCAACAGGAGGACGGGTGCGGGAGACCAACCCACCGACATGATGTGGGAGATTGTTGTAGACTGGATTTCACATGTAAGAAGGAGCTACAAGTCCTATATCTTTGTTCTATGCATATGCCAACTTTACCTCCCTCGATTGGAATCCTCAAGAACCTTCAATCATTATATTTAGACAGATGCGATTTGGATGATATCGCAATTCTTGGTGAGATCAAAGAATTGCAGATTCTCAGTTTCGCAGGGTCCTTAATTTCTAGTCTACCCAAAGAAATCGGAAAACTTACAAAGTTGAAATCGTTGAATCTAAGCGATTGCTACAAGCTAGCAGAAATCAAGCCCGGTGTCTTTAAAGGCTTAATCAACTTGGAAGAGTTATATATGCATGGAAGCTTTGATGAATGGATGGACGAGGATGAAATATCGTCGGAATCACGTAAAGCTAACCTTGCTGAGTTGAAAAGCTTGACAAAGCTCAATGCTCTGGAAATATCGATCATTGATCCCAACGTAATCTTGAAGGATGGTGACCTGCCATTTTGGAACCTGATCAGATTTTGGATCAACATAGGGACTGCTCGCAATAGGGAATTTGAAGGTTTGACAGCCATGATGCTCAGATTGCAAGGGTGTGATGGTAATCTTTCAAAAGAATGGGTTCAAAAAACTTTACAAAAAACTCAATACTTGCATTTGAACGGATTGAGAGAGTTCAACGAGGAGAGTGCTCATGAGCTGTGCAGTCGAGGATTTCCGAAACTGAAGCATCTAGACATTCTAAATTGTTCCTCAATCAAGCACATTGTCAGTTCATCCAATGATGCCTTTCCACTTTTGGAGTCTTTGTTCCTTGAACATCTGATTAATTTGGAGAAGATTTGTGATGGCTCAGAGTGCTTCAACCAATTGAAAGTTATAAAAGTCACAAAGTGCGATCGATTGGAATACTTTTGGTGTCTTGCAAAGATGCATAGACTTGCACAATTAGAAAAGATTGTGGTACGTAAGTGTGACTCGATCCGAGCCATTGTCATAGATGATGAGAGAAAAGATACAATTGTTGTTGATAACAGGGTTGAGTTGCCTAATTTACGTCGTCTAAAATTGGATGGGTTACCAAAAATGACGAGCTTTTGCATAGAGGCTGGAATCACATCAGATGGTGATCCAATACAGGTGGCTTCTTCATTTTCTCACTAAGTTAGTCCGGATTATAAGTTCTATTAATTCTCAATTTTGCAAAGGTGACCAAGATCATGCTATGATTAGTGGAGTTAGGATAAGGTTTTCTTGGTTTTCACCGAACTTATAGCTTATTGGATTGATCCTTACTTGTAAATTTTGATGTTTGTGTCACAAATAGAAAATCATCTCGTATTAACCAGGGACTACACATTTTCATCAACATTCACCTATATCTAATGGGAAGCCCCTTTCTACTACTGAATTGTTTTTTCAAAATTATTACACTAATTACTCGGGCTCTGGCATTGGCATGGGTTTCACTATGATTAATTTATTACTCATTTAACATCTTCAACGAGTAGTAAGAGCAGTGCATTGAACAAACAAATCTTGAATTAATGAACAAAATTGAATGATTTCGAAATAAAGAAAGCAAACTTTTTTAAATAAATGGAAGGCTAAAGAAGAGCCAGGTAACAAAGAAAATCCACAAAATTCATGTCCCACCTACATGCATGTTGCAATTGATTCCAACACATCATGCTGACATCAACGTGTCAACGTAAGCTATTTTGGGGATATTACCTTCTCCATCCTTTCAGGCAAGATTGAAGATCTAAGCTTCCACTGTTATAATCAAATTGAGTTTACATATACTTGATGTGACGGAAGGGATCTTGAACGAGTTAGGCTCCACTTTGCGGTTTGATGTGTCCTTATTTATAACCATCTCGAATTGTGGGGGAAATGCTACCTAGGGTTTTTTTCTCTTAGTTGTGGCGTTGCCTGCTTTTGTTGGAAACTTATTATCCATCCTATCTTAGTATTGTAATTTTTAATATTTTTTCTATATTTATGTCGTGGTGACTTATTTCTCTGTTGTTTATGTCACTAACCATTTCTCTTTCTTTGCTGTATCTATTTCCTTTTATTAGTTCCCACAGTATTGTCTGAGCAAAATAATTATATTTTAAAAATCCATACAAGGCTTATGGCAACTAGTGAGAGAGATCTGAAATTATTAATTTTCCTTTTATCAGATGATAGCGAGAGCAAGGTGAATATTTTTGTCATCTGTTGGCAAAAGGTAGATCGACGTAGTTTTGGTATTTGTTTCGTTTTTTTTTCTTTTCATCTGTTGGCATGATTAAGATAGAGAAGAATAGGCTAGCGAATAAAATTTACGAAGCAAAGAAAAGAACACTTTCATGGATCCTTAATGGAAGTGGCAAAGCCCTCATTGAGTTTCATTGTGGCACTTTGTTAGGTTTGGTTCCCTCGCTTGGAGTCCCTGGTGATGGTCGGACTCCTCGACCTGGAAAAGATACTGTACGGTCAACCTTTATTAGAATGCAACGGTCTGAAATCAATAGAGATAAGGGAGCCTAAATCCACGTCAAGTATTTTGATATCAAATTGGATATTGAAGTTGCCGAATTTGGAGTCATTGCAAATTGAGAGTTCTCCATCAGCAGAAGCAATTTTCGACCTGGAGGAGCCAAAAGTCACGAGACACATCGAGATTCTCTCTCGGCTAGCGACATTACGGTTATCTAAGTTGCCGAACCTGCGGCGCATGTGTAAAGAGGATGCACAATTACAAGGTATATCGGTATTTCAAAATCTGAAGGAACTTGAGGTCACCAATGTAGGGCTGGCTTTTCTCTTTCCAGTTTCTGTGGCCAAATGTCTTAGGGAAATTAGAGACATTGTAGTGTGGAACTGTGAAAATATGGAGGCAGTGTTTGTGGATGAAGATGGAAGACATGAAGGGACAAATGATATCATAGACTTCCCGCTACTGAAGAGACTGTCTATAAAGAACTGTCCCAAGCTAAAATTCTTCTTATATCTTCGTGGAAAGAAAGAGGCAATGGCCTCTACTTCTAATTCACAAGGTGCATATTCCGATCCCTTCTTCGACCAAAAGGTATGCATCCCTTCTCTTTTGATAATTACCCATAATAGCCCCAGGCATTCGATTTGCAGGGCAAGTAATATTATCTCTTCAAAGATTTTTATTTGGTTATATTAGTTACAATGTTTTCTTACATTATAATTGCATTTATTGTAGTAAGGTCATTAGGTGAAAATTCATTCTTCCATCGCATCAAAGAGATATTGCCAAAATTTTCATGATTATGATCTGACGCATAACTCTAATGAGCAGGTTAGTTTACCAAGCTTGGAGGAGTTACGCCTTGACGTAGTAGGATCCTTCAAAAGTATATGGCCACGTGAACTTCCCAAAAATTCCTTTGATAACATAGCCGAACTCCAACTTGATAAATGCTCTGAGCTACGCAACGTCTTCCCTTCGACAATCATAGAGAGATTGCACAACCTGAGAATAGTTTGGATTTTCAATTGCCCCTCCTTGGAATCGGTGTTCGAGGGTAGGTCCCTCGATTCAAATACCACGAAACAAACAGGGTTATTACTCCCCAAATTAGGTGGAGCGCCGGCGAGTGAAGCAAAAAGGTTGAGCCACGTAGTGAAGAGTGAATCCCAAACGGTTTTGGGTCTTCCTAACCTGGAAGATGTCTTTGTTCAAAAGTGCTCCAAGCTAAGATATCTCTTCCCCTATGTTATAGCCACCACTTTAGAGAAACTCCGGTGGCTAGAAATTGAATATTGCGAGCAGGTGAAGGAAGTGGTTCACAAGGAAGAAGGTGATCGAGTAAAGGCAGATGTGATGAGTTTCCCTTCCTTAATAAATATATCTATTGTCCAATGCCGCAACTTTGGAGCGTTCATCCGGAATCTTACAATCGTCGAGAGGCAATTAGGTGGAACAGCTGAAGAAAATGATGAATCGCTACAACCGTTGTTCAATGAGATGGTTTGCTTTATCTCTTACTATGATCATATGTATTATTTCATTATCATGTTTTAGATTGAACAGTGTAATAATTTGTTCTACCATCCTCTTCTCTCATTATCCTCGTGCAGGTTTCATTTCCCAAATTGAGACATCTGATAATCGATGGTGTTCAGTGCAATGAGTTATGGAATAGTCAAGTTCCCATTGATTCCTTTTGCAAGTTGGAAGATCTTGTATTGAGATACTGTGACAATCTCCAACGTATTGCGCCATCCCATATATGGAAGAGGCTGCAGTGTTGTCTCAAGACCTTAAATGTGATATCATGCCGTTCAATTGAGATCATATACGAAAGTGATGAGACAGAGACAAAGATTGTTCAATTGAGGACCCTCATGTTGTCTCAACTTGAAAACTTGAGGCACATTTGGCTATATGATGGTCTCTCAAACGTCTCATTTCCAAACTTGAGAGTCATTGAGGCTTCGAGTTGCCCAAGTTTGGAAACACTATTCCCAACCTTCTCGGCAGAATTTCTCGGGCAAATTGTAACACTGATGGTGTCGGATTGCAAAAACATGGAGCTAATTGCTGACCATGGAGAATGTGAAGAGGCAACCGATACGAAAATCACCTTCTCCAAGTTAACTCGACTTTGTCTCACCAATTTGCCGAAATTCAGGAGGTACTTACCCGAGAAATACTCTGTGGAATTCCCACCCGAGGCAGAATTGTATGCACACAGCTGTGGAACAGAACCAAACCAAGGCATAGAGTAATAAGCGCCCCCCCCCCCCTCCCTTCCCCCTTCCCCGAAGATTGTGGCAATTGCAACGAAAATGGTGTTTGGCAACATGAGATTATATGTTCGTGCATTCTCTTCTCCACTTCCCACGGAGGTTGTGTTGTCACTATTTCCTTCACTATTCATTGCTCTCGTTCTGTCACCTACGCTACAAATCATGAGGACCCATCGTTGGACCATACATTGTACCTGTGATGTATAAATTCCTCTCTTATTTGGATGCATGTAACTTTTTTTAAAAATAGCGTGTAACTCCACCATATTCAGGTGAGCCGACAATTTAGTACTAAAGCAAATATTAATATTTCCCTGACCTTTCCTTGCAGGCTGGCCATCGGTTCAGTCATGTCTACCTCCTTCTTTTTTCTATATAAATATACATAAAATAATTTTTATAAGAAGTCGTAGACACTAATGTTTTTTCATTCTTGCATAATTTAACTGTTTATTACTCTAGATTTAGTTATTTTTAGGTGTGATGCTTATAATTATACTAATATCTTAAAAATTGTTTCTTGAAATATTTCTGGTCATATAGTCACTTGTGCTTATTGTTATCCAGACAGTTTGCTCTAAACTCGTTATGACTGAATGTACTTAACGAGCAAAGAGCGCTTTAATTTTCATATGTCACCAAGAGATTTTCCTACACCTTTCTTTTGACAAAGCTCTTCAAATATAATTCGAAGAGGAAGAAATGGTTGTTGTGCTATGTGCATAAGTTCTATTTTCTGCTTCCTCCAAACTGAAACACAGATTGTGGAATTAAGGATTTAGCACCCCCTCCCCACAAAAAAAAAAGGTTTGTTGGAATCTATAAATTGTCTAATTCATTCCTATATTTCCTTAATTGGTTTCCCTTCATGCTTGATATTGAAGAATGTTCTTATGCTGCGTCACGTTTAAATGGGCCAAAAAAACCTCTTTTGTAAATCTGGATTGGCTCAGTTCATCGAGATGTGCAGAATTTCTATTTCCTTTGCGCATCAAGTAGATTTGATATGATTACACTCCTAACGAAAAGTCAAACTAGGGATATGTTTACATTGTTAAGCAACTTATGTTAAAAAAATTCTATAGCACAAAAACATTTAAATATCCACACGCAGTAAGTAAGAACTAGCATTTCAGCAAGAAATGAGTTCCCTCCTCAAATGGAAAATAATAATATTTTTTTGTTTAATAGATTAAAAAGTGCGCAACATGGGATTAAGACATGGCAAAGAGTCCCAAATGTGTGGAACAAAGGTTCGTCCGCTTTTCAGCAAATTCCTAAAAACAGCGTTTTCTTCTCTGGCTTTACAATTATCTTAAATAGTTAAAATCATAGGGCATCTTCAATTTTTAATCGTGTTATTTTTCACGGAAAATGGATGTTGATAATCTTGAATCGGCGTCATTATGTTTATTAATGGACTAGCAATTACATATAAGTGAGCTTTGTGCATGGGAGGTTTTGGAATTAGTGTTTTTCAATAAGGCAGTCAATTTCTTCTTACTAGTATTATTATTATTAGTGGGTCTTGTGCATTAATGATGTGGGAGCAATTGATATTTTTTGTTAAAGTACTTCCTCCTCCTCCTCCTCTGTCACACGCCGAACCCGAGTACATGACAGTCCTCGAAATAGACCTCATCACTTCTTATATTTCCAGATAATCTCAGGTGTTATCGATTCACCAAATAAATTAACTAAGGACATAAAATTAGTACAAAAGAAATGCAGCGGAACATGCTAAATAAAACCCCGACCAAAAATCCTGAGGTATTTCATTTATTACAATAATATCAATAAACTGATCAAATAACTAAAAAGGATTCACAAATTATCAACATTATTTATTCGTTCAATAAAAAGGAAAAAATGCGGAAAATAATTTCCTCACGAATAAATAAAGTCTCCTAATCAAAATTAAATGAACTACGATCATCTCGCCGCACCTCCAGCTTTACCAGGTCCTCGAGGGGGAGCTGCAATAATGGGACCTGAACCAAATAATTTTAAGATGAGATAAACTCATCGAGTTTACTCCCTACTTCTTAATTAGGTTGATATTCACTCTAGGGTTCCTACCCGTATAATTAATTTAATCCTCACTTCTCACAACCCATGATCAGTTCTCCAAATAATTCGATATAAACATCACAATATCAAGTATAATGAGATAATTTAACATCAAATCAATTATAATGAGCATCAAGAATTAAATAAATAAATCACTTTATGAAACAATCAATATCCAATTGCAATTGATAAATCAATCTCAACCAATCGATCAATCAAAAATATTAAATAAACATTCACAACTAAGCCATAAACATAATGAGATAATTTCTCAAAGTAACCAAAATCGACTGCCTGGTCCTACCAATTAGGGATTCACCTAGGTCCCTAAATCAAATCCTAAGTATTTGATTCAATCAACTACGAGTGATATCACCTTAATTAGCAGCCACTTAGCCAATCACGCAATTTCTGGAATTAATTCCAAAATATTGCAAATTACCTAAAATCATGTAATTAAATCCTAATTAAATAAAATAGAGTAATTACTCATAATTATCCGAATATCAATCCCATCCATCACTAATAATCATTCGGTACCATAACAACCAACAATTCTCAAATCTTTCACTAAATGGCCAAATTTACACTTTTGCCCTCAAATTTCCAATAATTACAATGTTGCCCACCCTAATTAGGCTATAATATGACACAATCAATTTATCATTCTCAAAATATTCCGAAGTTCAAATTTTTCTACCATCCACCAATTAATGATTTTCAAAACTAATTTAATTAGCAAACGTCTGCCCACTAACTAAATTTATCAATTTACCCAAAAACTCTAACTTAGGCCTAATTGGACCAAAATTAATAAATTGTCTCTAATTCCTCAAAACTTACAAATTTGCACCTCCTTAACCAATAATCCACATTTCTAATTAGCAAATTAATCCTTCAAATATCCAATTTCACTACTATACCTTTAAATGACTAATTTTACAAAATCGCCCCTATTTCATTCAATCCCTCCAAATAGGCCTTAAATTCTAAATTAACTGTCAAACAAGTCTAAACACATCAAATTACATCTACTAGAGCAATTAACAGCCCTAATTAGGAGTTAGAGAGCAAACTCACCCTAAATCTGAGCTTTTCGTGAAATCAGTCACGACAGTCTGTGGCGGACCTACAACTCCACGTATCCTACCTCAGACGCACAACGAGCCGTCACTGCACAACACAGCACAATGGCAGTGTCTGTGAGCTAAGAACAATGGTCAACGGTGTCAAATCGTGATAAATAAATGTGGACTACCAACAACAGCAATTCGGTCAAAAACAGAGGCTGAACCTCCTTGACTGCTTGTGGCCACACGAGGGAAGATTAACTGTGATGACGGCCTGGCTACGTTTAGGGAGTCTCAACAAGCTTTCTCAGGCGATGGCTGTGAGAACGACCTAAGTTGCGAAGAGTGGCGGCTGTTGGTTGAGCCGAGGGATGTTCGTTCGTGACTAGCGTCGAGCTGAGGGAGAAGCCAAGCGACGCGTGGTGGCTGGGCGAGCTGGAGTTGGCATCGACGGCGGGGAGAAGAGGACCTCGAGTCCTCTGATGTTACCCAAGCTAAGGAATGGCGACGCAAGGTGGAGGGATGAGCCGAGACGAGCTGAGGGCACGACTAGACAACGACGTTGAAGGCGGCGTCTGGATCGCGGAGGGGCATTGACGGCATGGAGGACGGCGAATGACGCCGTGACAGTGAGAAGGAGAGGTCTCGAATTCTCCGGTCCACGGATCTCAACCCGAGAGGAGCTGGAATCAGGGAAAAATTCAAGGTTGCTGGCGTGGATTTGAGACAACCAGCGACTGAGTGATACTACGGTGGTGAGTGGAAGCTTCGTCGGTAAGGGCGAGTTTTTGGTGAGTCTTTGGGTTCGTGTCTTGATTCGATTGAAACACGTGTGTAGGCGAGAAAGGCTGCGGTAGG
Organism: Melaleuca alternifolia; assembly: GCA_019926035.1. Lineage (NCBI taxonomy): Eukaryota > Viridiplantae > Streptophyta > Magnoliopsida > Myrtales > Myrtaceae > Melaleuca > Melaleuca alternifolia. The sequence goes on from JAGKPW010002307.1 coordinate 115,161, forward strand.
GTTTATCTAAGGAAGTTCGCGCGAGGAAGACGCGGAGTTCGTTAGGCCGAGACGACTGTGGGATGGTCGTTTGTGTTATCGCGATTTTCTCGTGTGGATTGGGTGCGGCGGCTAAGGTTGCAGAGGAAGGGGAGTCACATGAGGAAGACAATGAACAGGAGAAAGGAAAGTAGAGGTGTGGGCTAGCGTGGGCCCCACGTGCAAAGGACAAAGGGAAATAAGAAAACATAAAGAAATAGAGAGAATAAAGGAAGGAAGGGGAACGAAATTTATTATTAAAAAAAATCAGGCTGTTACAATTCTCCCCCACTTAGGACATTTCGTCCTCGAAATTTACATTGCTAGTCTCTCCAAATAGATAAGGGTATCGGCTTCTCATAGCTTCTTCACTTTCCCAGGTCGCACCTTCTGTGTCATGATGCTACCAAACTACCTTGACTAAGGAAATCACTTTATTCCTCAAGCGATGTTCTCTACGATCTTCAATTATGATCAGTCTCTCCTCATATGACACTCGGTCATCGACTTCTATTTCCTCGAAGCTCAGTACATGCGAGGGGTTAGGCTCATACTTTCTCAGCATCGAAACATGGAAAACATTGTGAATATGAGCCAAATTCGGTGGCAAGGCTAGACGGTAGGCTGCTGTTCCAATCCTCTCCAGAACTTCAAATGGTCCCACATATCTAGGGCTCAACTTGCCTTTCTTGCCAAAGCGTGACAATCCTCTCTTAGGTGACACTTTCAAGAACACGTGATCACCCTCTTGAAAACTCCAAAGGTCTACGTCTCTTATCAGCATAACTTTTCTGGCGGCTCTGAGCTGTCTTCATTCTATCCCTGATGACTTTGACAGCTTCTACAGATTGTTGAACCAGCTCTAGACCTGTGATTTTTTGTTCTCCAACCTCCTCCCAACAAACTGGAGTTCGACAGGCACGACCATATAATGCCTCATAAGGAGCCATTCCAATGCTCTGCTGGAAGCTATTATTGTATGCAAACTCCACTAAATGTAACTGATCCTCCCAGCTACCCTTGAAGTCCAAGACACATGCTCTCAGCATGTCTTCCAAAGTCTGAATGGTCCTTTCAGACTGTCCATATGTCTATGGATGGTAAGCAGTATTGTATTGCAACTTCGTCCCTAAAGCAGTCTGCAAGCTCTTCCAGAAGGCGGCCGTGAACCTCGGATCACGATCAAATGTAACCGTCACTAGTACTCCATGGAGTCTAACAATCTGTCGAACATACAACTCAGCCAATCGATCCAAAGCAAAAACCTTACGTATCGTAATGAAATGGGCAAACTTGGTCAGTCTATCCACTATAACCCATATCGCATCGTGATTGCAATGAGTCCTAGGTAAACCTGTCACGAAATCCCTCGTGATGTGCTCCCACTTCCATTCCGGGATCTCCAATGGTCTCAACGAGCCTCCTGGTTTGCAATGCTGCGCCTTTACCTGCTGACATGTCAGACACTTAGCCACGTGTCTCGCCACATCAAGTTTCATGCCATTCCACCAATAATGTGGCTTCAAATTCTGATACAACTTAGTACTTTCAGGATGAATGCTGTAGTTGCTCCTATGAGCCTCCGCCAACAAATCTTCCTTAAGTACAGCATCATCAGGGACACATAGCCTTCCTCTAAACTTTAGGATCCCATCCTTGGAGACCTGGAAGTCCGATTTTCTCTGATCCTCACTTCCCTAGATAATTTTCTGAAGAGTTGGGTTCAGTGGCTGTAAAGACTTAACCCTTGTCTGAATCTGTGGTTCTACTCGTAAGGTGGTCATTAAGCATGCGAGATGACTTACCTCAAACTTAAAGTCAAAATCTCGCACCTTTTCCAGAAGATGCCACTCCTTTGCCATCAAATGTGCTATCGACGATTTACAACTAAGGGCGTCAGCAACCCTATTGGCCTTTCTTGGATGGTACAATATATCGCAGTCGTAGTCCTTCAGCAACTCCATCCATCGACGCTGTCTCATGTTCAACTCTTTCTAAGAAAACAAGTACTTCAGACTCTGATGATCCGTACAGACAGGAAACTTCTCTCCATATAAGTAGTGTCTCCAAATCTTGAGAGCGAAGATAATGGCAGCCAACTCTAAATCATGTGTCGAATAATTCTTTTCATGAGGCCTCAATTGCCTCGATGCATACGCCACGACCCGTCCATGCTGCATCAAAACACACCCTAACCCTTGATAATAGGCATCACTATAAATCTCATAACCACATGGACCTAATTGAATCATCAATATTGGTGCAGTGGTCAATCTCTTCTTCAACTCTAGGAAGCTCCGTTCACACTTATCTGTCCATTCAAACTTGGTTTCCTTCTTTAGAAGGTTAGTTAATGGTGCTACTATACTCGAGAACTTCTCCACGAAACGTCGATAATACCCAGCCAAACCTAAGAAACTTCTAATCTTAGTCACTGTCATGGGTCTCGGCCAGTCTGACACTACTTCAATCTTTGCTGGGTCCACTGAAATTCCTTCGCCTGAGATTACATGGCCCAAGAAGGCTACGCGACCTAACCAGAATTCACACTTGCTGAACTTGGCATACAATGCGTGCTGTCGAAGAGTCATCAGTACAATCCTCAAATGTTGTTCATGCTCCTCTGAACTCTTCGAGTATACTAGGATGCCGTCAATAAAGACTATGACAAACTAGTCCAAGTATTCCATAATGGTACGATTCATCATATCCATGAATGCAGCAGGGGTGTTGGTCAATCCAAATGGCATCACCGTGAATTCATAATGACCATACCGCGTACGAAATGCACTCTTTGGAATATCCTCCTTTTTAATTCTCAATTGGTGATAGCCAGTCCTCAGATCGATCTTAGAAAATACTGAGGCTCCTTGCAACTGATCAAACAAGTCGTCAATCCTCAGTAGGGGATACTTGTTCTTAATCGTCACCTGGTTCAGTTGCTTATAATCAATGCACAACTGCATTGACCCATCTTTCTTCTTCACGAATAATACTGGTGCACCCCATGGTGATACACTAGGGCGAACGAATCCCTTGTCCAGCAATTCCTGCATCTGGACTTTCAGCTCCTTCAATTTTGACAACAACATCCGATAGGGAGGTTTGGAAATAGGTTCAGTACCAAGAGCCAGTTCGATCATGAACTCAATCTCCCTCTCCAGGGGTAATCCTGGTAGTTCCTTAGGAAAAACATCAGCAAATTCTCGCACTACGGCGATTTCTTCAATTGTTGGTCCCTCGACCGACAAATCAACTACCGTGGCCAGGAAGCTCTGGCACCCATCCTCGAGTAGCTTCACTGCCTCAAGGGATGAAATCAACGGCATAGAAGGACCTCCTCTACTTCCTACGATCTCGTAACTAGGACGATCCAATGGTTGGAATCGAATCACCTGATTATAACAATCTATCGTAGCTCTATGCTCTCTCAACCAATCCATTCCAACAATTACATCAAAATCAAACATACACAATACTGCCAAATCTATTACCCCTTTCACTCCACTAATCACTATCTCACACCCCTTACACCCTTCAACTGATAACACCCTATCTTTCATGGGAGTAGTAACACTAAGGACAGTACTTAATGGTTCCAATTTCAATTCAACTAACTTAGCAAACTGAGCAGCTACAAATGAATAGGTGGCTCCAGTATCAAATAATGCGTAAGCTGCATGTTGATGTAAGGACACAGTACTTGTAATCACTCCTCTCGCGTTCTGAGCCTCTGCTCGATTAACAGCATATACCCTTCCTTGAACTGGGGGTCGCTCCATATTGCCTTGGATGGCAAGCTGTCCCGAGCGTGGTAATGGTGGTGCCCCAGCTGGGGCGATGTGGACAAGCTCTCAGCAAATGACCTCTTTGGCCACATCCAAAGCAAGCTCTCATCCTCGTAGGGCAAGTCTCACTCCTATAAGGCCTCCCACAGTGTCTGCACCTATCATCCCGACGAAATGGTGGCTTTCTAACTCCGCTGACCCTATTAAGAGGAATAGGGTTTCTGTATCTAGACACTGGCCTCATTCCCTATCGACAATTGTCCCTCCCAGCAAAGAATATAGAGCTAGACACGGCTGCTCTCTCATTCATATCCTTTTCCACCATATTTGCTTTGTTCAACACCTCTTTATAACTGCGTAAATCAAAAGGCGCCAGCTGAGTCTTGATTTCGGGTTTTAGTCCATCCCGAAACCTCAGAGCCCTTTCGACTGGGTCCTCAATCAGTCTTCTGCCATACCTCGATAGTTCTGCAAACTTCGCCTCATACTCATCCACCGACAGATTATTTTGGCGCAGCCTCCGAAATTCTATCATCTTCTGGTCCCTTACAGCATTGGAGAAGTATTGCTCATTAAAGCATCTACAAAGGCATCCCAGGTTGGTGCTGCACCTTCCGGGAAGACAATTTCTTTGGTGGCCTTCCACCAGTAGTTGGCATTACCCTCCAACTGGTATACTCCAACCTCACTTTGTCAGCATCGGAGCACTTCATTAGTTCAAAAACTTTCTCTAGACTTTGAAGCCATGAATTAGCGGTCTCAGGATCTCCTTTTTCCAAGAACTGAGGAGGTTTCAGCTTTAGAAACTATTCTACTTACTCCAGGACCCTTCGCTCCTCATCTACAACTTCAACTGGTGTAGGGGTTGGGACTGGTCTCTCATCCTCCACAGTGACTTCGACGGTTTCTAGAGCAGGTGTGGCATTCCTCATCGCAGTAATTGCAACATTTACCGCAGCAGTAATAGCAACCTCTTGATTCTGAGCCTGCTATAGGACCTCACATCGAAGGTCCTCAAGGGATTTCATAATCCCTTCAACCTCGGGATCTCCCTGGGTATCATCCTCTCCAACTCCGAAGTGACCAATAGTCACTCTTCTCCTCGGAAGTCTCTGATTTCTATCCATACTCACGATCAAACAATCCTGGTTCCAATATTTCAATAATTTCGTAAACAATAAAGTACACAATTAATTCCTCATCAAAGCATTGACTTTCCCATCCCTACTGACATGAACCGGATATTGCGTCAAGTGGCCTCTCATTTCCTTTGGATTATGTTGGTTTTCATCCACATAAGCTTTCCAATTCCGTTTGGTTAATTTTTTCACCCTCTTCACACATTCAATGCTTTGAGGTTCCCTAAAGATGTCCTCTAAATCTCCCAAGTGCTCTGCCCAAAGCGACATCCTATAACCGTAAACCTGCATAGCATAAGTCGACATAATTATAACAATATTAAGTTATTAAATGAATTTCACTACACTCGCTTGGGTGCTCACCTACTACTTGCTATTTAGATGAGAGGCTAAGGAAATGTAGCTAAACTAGCCACGCGGATGTCTCTTTTTCCCAACCCAAGTGTGATGTGGCTAAGAACCCCACATCCCTATTTTTGTGTCTCTTGAGCCATCTAGAGATCTTTGGTTGATATTTGCTGATCTAATGATCACATACTCATCATCCACTATCATCCCATTCGTTTATATGGGTTTTATGGTAACTTTCGTTATTTTAGTGGCGTTTTCATAATAATTAGGATTCATATTATAACATTTCCTATTAAAATTAGCTTTTCTATTATAATTTGTTTCCTATTATAATTATGTTTCTTATTTTAACACTATATAAAATGGTGTTATAGAGTTTTGTAAAAATAGACTTTTGATATTTTGATTTTGATAATCATACTTGAGAGGATAATTTGTTCCTCTATTAATTCTTAATTCATATTTAGCCAATCTTTTATTGCGTTTCGACATCAAGTGAGATAAGATAAAACTACTCTTTCATCTATAAGCTCAATTTTTCAAATAGCTAGCACTATATAAATGGTGTTTTAGAGTTTTGTAAAAACAGACTTTTGATATTTTGATTTTGATAATCATACTTGAGAGGACAATTTGTTCCTCTATCAATTCTTAATTCATGTTTAGCCTATCTTTTATTGCGTTTCGACATCAAGTGAGATAAGATAAAACTACTCTTTCATCTATAATTTCAATTTTTCAAATAGCTAGCAATAATGTCATAAAGTTTAACAATCACGTGTTTATGAAACGATGTTGTATTTTAGGTATTCGCCCATAATTTCAGCTCATATCATTCTAAGATCACGGTATTCTATGTTTTCATTGTTCAAGGTGTGGTCATTATCGTTGGGTTCGTCATCATGAAAAAAGGATATAATGTGAGAAATCTCGAGCGTAACATGACTTAGCGCCTCGTCTGTCTTCCTCCTCAAACTCGTATGCGTTTGAGAGAGAGAGAGAGAGAAGGCGCTTTGTGGTTAAGCTTTCTTCAATGGGTTATGAGGAAGAAATGCACTTGGGTTATGAAGAGGGAAAAGCTCGTCTACATGAGTTGAGGTTCGTGTTTGAATGCGAGACATGTGGCTGCATGAATAAAAGATGGGTACCGCTTCGTTTTCTTGAGAAAACTATTCTAATTTAAAGTGAAAACTCTCAAATTTTCCTTTTAAAACAATTCTTACCTAAATAAGAACTATCGGCATTTACATTCTTTTGAAAAGTTATCACACTTGATTTTTAGGAAATTACCCAAAAAAAAAGTTTGCTTATTTCATTTGTACTAATTCAATGATAAATCTTTTAATTTGGCCAATTGAGTCCTACATCTTTGGACGATTTATTAATATACTTTATCCATCTAATTTTACCCAAAAAGCGTTGATATATATAAATGCCGGCTGTCTTACGTGGCACGATGCACATGGATTGGCCAACGCACCATTGGAGCTAACTTGAACAATTTTTGTACTTCTTTAAATAACTTTTCTGAGTTTTATTTCTTATTTCTTTCTTTATTTCTTTCTTGGATTTTCCCTCATCGTGTGCAGGACTACTTCCACGAGACCGCATCTCTTATCCTCAAATATTCGTTAGGCATCTCCTTAGTCACTGAACTTGGCATGCGTGTCCATTAGAGCATTGTCTACGAACGAATCAAATTTATCGCTGAATTATTGCTCCAGTCAACGCATCATCAAACTGAGCAAAAATGGTGAGTAGATCATATATAGATATTTCAGAATCCATCTCTATTCCCTACGGCTTCGCAGCAGACAATATGTCCAGTGCTTCAGCGACGTCACCATTCTCCCAATACTCAGAAACCATCGCATTTCATGAGCATGTATCTCAGAACGGCATATCATCAAACACTCGACGAGCACTACCTAAGTAGTCATGTTAAAGCACACATGGGCACCAAGTAAAATCGGATACCCGGATTCACAACTCCGCTTTGGAGTTGAGCAACGGAACCTTTCTCCCTCCAATACATTTTCGACAAGCTTCACTGACATCAAAAGCTAAGCATGATAAAACTTAACACGATCCACTCTTTGTGGAAGACCGGATCGAGAAGATCATGATCCCTTTCTACCTTCCCAACTCCAGTATCGATTTGCAGAGCACTTGTAGGAAGGATAGAAGTAGCATGCGGAAGAGCCGTGATGGTTCATGCGCGTGTTCTTTTTGGAGAGGAAGAACGGCATGAGAAGTGAGGCCTTTAAGCTTAGGGTTATGGGCCGGGTTACGATGGGCATGGTTTATGGGTTGGATCGGACCGAAATGCTTAGGTCATTGGGCCGAACTAGGCCTAATGGGGCTCTCTCTTCTTTTTTAAAATTTATTTTATTTATTATTTATTTTTGTTCTTTTATTATTATTTATTCCTTTTTCTTACAAAAAAATATGCTTGATGTGTGCAAAATTTAGGTGCCAACAATGGATTATATGGAGAGAGAGAGAGAGAGAGAGAGGGAGGGAGGGAGATTGTGTAATGCACCATACAAATAAAACAGATGTAATAAAGTAATAATAACAAGATGATTTGTCAGATTCAATATTCAAATTTTTATATTTTGCGATTTCGAATGCTTTAATAATAAATGTTTAAAAAAGTATTTGCTTATATGTAGATTACATTGAGGTTTATGAGGACGTTTTGAAAGGGTTTAGCAAAGTTGTGATTCTTGTAAAGATATAATGTCCCATATTTTTACTTATATTTGATAAATAGTAATAACAAAAGAACAATGTCATATTTGATAAATTAACATAAAATAGTGTGTATCACTACCGTGATCTCCACCAATTCTGAGACTTCGACTTTTTATTGCCGACACTCAATAGTTTCTACAGCCATCCAACGGTCTAAGAACCTTCCATGCTAATCGAACCGCTGCGAGGCATGCTGCACGGAAAGGGCAATTATCGCAAGCATAATTTCCGCAGCATTACGCGGAAGTGCTTCTTGACTTCACTTGCTTTTATCTAAGAAAAAGAACCCACGAGCAATGATGATGCTCCTTAGTTGCTAATTTATATTTTTTTTTTGCCAGTAAAATTTAGATTGCGGCATAAAAAAAAAAAAAGAACCTACAAGCAATAATGATGCTACTTAGCTGGTAAATGTACCCTCCACTAACTAATTTTTTTAATGATTGAGAAACCGTCGGAACTTTCCCTTCGAAAAGTCACACGATTCTCTAATGCTCGGTAGCACCGTCAAGCCTCACAGTAAACTGCTATTTAAACGCAAACCTCAAAGGAGACTGACCTAGCATTCACTATCAAGGCTCACCACTTCAATCATGATAGCAACGCGGGAATTCAAACTCATGACCGCAGCATTGCAAGTGAGAACGAATACCAATGCAGCTGCCATGGATGGGTTCCACTAACTAACTTAATATATTTTTTGCTAATAAAGTATAGGTACTCTCTTTTTTCCAGAATGGATTTGCAGGTTCAATGATTCGATTTAAGATATCATGAAGGCCTTATGTGCACATGTTAGCGTCTAATGATGATCGAACATGAGCCCAATTATAGTGCTGCAATTTTTGTATAAATTGTCGTACCATATAAGCGCTTAGAAACTTTTAGTAATAGTCATTTCTATGGTATGGTAATTTGTGCAGGAGTTCAGACAAAATTGTGTTGTATAACCGAAAAAGACTTAGCAAGAAACTTTTGAAAGAATGAAGAAAATAAGATGCTCCTAAGGATGGGTACGGCTAATATACCCGGGCTCAGTACTCGAGGCATTGTGGAAAATTGCACTGAGCTGCGTGTGCACGACGCATTATTGCACATTGTCTTTCCGCAATTTAAGTCAAGTTCAAATACCATCTCTTTTCCGGAGCAATCCTCGCCCCTGCGTCAACCCATCTCGTCCAAGCATCTCTCCCGTTTCTCACCTCGCGATTCACACTGGGTCCTCCATCTTGTTCCGTACTTTCTCCGAAAATGTTGCCGACATCCTCGGATTCTGTCACATCACTAGCATTCTCTTTATGTCCTTTCTATCGTTCAACGGAAATGCCGGTGATAGAATTTTTTTACTTTTCTTGTCGGAGCATAAACCAATCTCAATCAGAAATCTATCAATATCTCATTTCGAAATGACAAAGAGTCGTGAAAATACATTATATTATGGGCCCACTGAATTCGCCCTTTAAGGGAAGAAGGGACTCATTTTGCATTTCCTCTATTTCCTCCCGCTTTTTGGAGGAAAATTATCTTGTGGGCACACGGGAAAATCTTTCGCTCGGATGAGAGGTGAAGGCAATGAACGTTGGGAGTGGCTCTTTGTCCGTAAATAACACCTTTCATTTGATATAAAACTTGAGATGTACAAATTTCTCTACTAGTGTTGTATTCGTCAATAATGATAATACATATCGACTTGACTACGGATGCATTAATAAATATTACTAAAAATAACAGCAATGGTCTCGATAAATTTCTCAACTCGAATTATGTTTTGCACTAAGATATTATATCTAGTCGTTCACTCAGGCCCATCAAGTTACAGTAAGAATGAAGAAGTAGAGAAGACACTTATACGGTTTGCACGGAGAAACAAAAGGGACGAACAAGGACGGTGCCTTCATCCTCTCGAATAGTGTATGATAGTGTATGGAGGTGTATAAAATCTAGAGGCTTTTTTTAACTCTTTCGTTGATCAATATCTTATGAATTTTCATCATATATGATCTATTTATGGATATAAAAATCAAACATCATGGCTAATATACTAAATTTGTTATTGGATCCACCAATGATAGAATAACAGCTTCCATTAACCTACTCATGAGTAACCCGACTGGTTAGGGCGAACTTGGGCTTCGTTGAGGTCTTGGGTTCGATCCTCCGGAGAAGCGCCTGTGATTTAATTAGGGGGTCATGGCGGTAGGTTGCTGTACTAGTCTCTCTTGAGAAATAGTCGAGGTGCGCGCAACCTGGCTCGGACATCTCGGTTATAAAAAAATAACAATAAATAACAGCTTCCATTGCGATACGACAATAATTATATGCAAATGGCGACTATTTGATTATATCAACTTATTTAAAATTATAAAATTATATTTTTAAGTATGTTTTGGGTGATCGACAGAATTGGGAGGTTGCTTTTCTTAGAATAGTTGTTGACGTCATTAGCAAAACAATTTGTCTGAACTTGGGAGCAGATATATAATCATATATGGCTGTGTACACACTAATTTCAAGTTGGACTGAATAATAACGTGTTGACGAAAAACAGGTACGGTACGATGGATTGACATGTAACATGAAAAGGCTTGAAATTTGCCCCGCGAACCACGTTGCTCATCTGCAGCATGAGAATGACAGAACCAGGAGCCTTAACAATTGCCGACGATGACCAAAAAGCAACTTTAACTCCACCCTGTTAACTCTTTAACCTCAATTTGTTTTGCCCTCTTCCGCCTCCTCCCATGCGTCTAAGTCTTAGGTCTCGCTTGATAATCATTTCATTTCTCTATTTTTTTAAATTTTTATTTTCGACAATAAATTTAAGATAGAAATCCTTTTGATAGTATGATTTTCATTTATTTTTTTTTTGCTTTGGGGATAAATTTTTAACCTATATATAGATTTTGAATGAAATAAACATTTTTCTCATTACTTGCTCTGTCACCCATCCATTACTGCTAACTAATGCTTACCATTAACTACAACCAGCTACCACCAAACAACCACTTGTTGTTGACCACCGACCACCACCAATCACCGACCACCGCTTATTACTATCAACTATTACCCTATTGGCTTCTGCAGCCTACTCATCGACAGTGAGAATAGAAATCAAGAAAACTTATTAAATGAATTTTATTTCGAAAAAAAATTATGTCAGTATAGAACATTTTTTGTTTAAAAACTCGTCTACATAACTTTTATTTCTAGTCAAAATTTGTTTTTCAGGATAAAAATGATTATTATTTGCGCCGTGAGAGAGAGAGAGAGAGAGAGAGAGAGAGAGAGCATCGTAACAACAATGTTGGATGTGTTAGGAAGGGAGAGGCATGCAAAGATTCAGGAGTCTGCAGAGAATTGTTATATTATTTTTGTGAAGAGAAAGAAAAAGATGTAATTATATACACACTTCACATTCACTAGATCAGTCAACTGGTATAATAAATCAATGAAATTAGATTGCTCTAGAACTACTAGAGTGAGGTTTTGAAATAAATGATGATTATAATTAGTAACTCCTATAAAAAAATGAAGATGCATCTTCCATGAACCTTCTCTTTCTCTTGATGGAGTTATGTATGCAATAGCTGAAAACCAATGGATGTTCACAGGATTAATGATCAATTATTTTTAAATATTGATGGAGCATCGAAGACTTTTTCTTGAACATGCAATGATTCTCTATCAGGGTGACGGTCGCTCCAATTTACCCACGCCAAGTAATTATAAGAGACGTATGATTTTTATATTATATTCTTTTGAAAAGTTGCCATACTTGATTATCTTTTATCTCAATTTCATTATTGAAGTTGATTTTGGCAGCTTAGCATTCTAAACTTGGGAGCTGAGCCCCCCTTCCTTCTTTTTCGACTCCTAGGATGGTTTAGTGAATATGAACGCACTATTGTCGTAAATGGACTCTATTATTTATGCAACTTTATGAAAGTTAGATGCTTTATTAAAGCGCGAAGCGATTGGGATTGAAGTCGAGGCCTGAAGTCAAATTCCGTACAAAAGCAACGGCGGAGTGGGCCCACTTATTTTCAGTCAAGCATAATCAGATGGAGACATTTGCTCCTTTGGACATTCCGATGACATGCTAAGCAATAACATGGTACAAATTTAATTAAAATTATACTACGGAAATATCCTCATATTGCTAATAGATGCATTGGCGGAGGGAGAGACACATCCAGATTTGAGAGTTCACAGAGAATTATTATGTTATTTTTGCAGAGAAAGAGATATCATTATATAAAAATACACTACATTCACTAAATCAACCGACATGGCATAATCAATCAATGAATCGTTCTAGAACTATTAAAGTGAGCTTTTGAAATAAATCATTACTATAATTAGTAATTTAGTAGCTTAAAACCTTTACAAATTCATAGGATTAATGGATAGGTATTTCTTAGATATTAGTAGAGCATCTAAGACTCTTTTTTGAGCATCTAACAAATCTTCATCAAGTGCGAAGGTCATTCCAATTTAAACATGCCGAATAATTATCGGAGACAAACATTTTTGATATTACATTCTTTGAAAATTTACTTGTTATCACACTTGATTTTCTTTTATCTCAGTTTCCTTATCGAAGTTGATTTTGGCAGCTTAACATTCTGAACTTGGGAACTGAGGCCCCCTTAATGAATGTTTTTTCTATACTGGAAACTATTACTCATCTAAACTCTAACCTAAATGTCACGTTAAGTGTTTTTTTCCCTCATGCGAAAGAAATCTTCTGATGTAATCCGTGCATAGTTGTAGAGCAGAAAAACTAGCTTCATTAAATCTTTATATTCAAATGATAAGGCATGATTACTTAAGGTTAAGGAATGAATGTATTGAAAACTTTAAAACTTGTTGCAAAAGTGTAATTGTATTTTAAAAATTATTAAATTAGTGCAAGCGAGCGTCAACTTTAATAATTAATCTACTAGAAAATGTTACCGTGACTTTTTGTAGTTTTCTTGCGGGTGTCATCTTTAGCCAGTTATCCGCTAGCTTACTTTTTTTTTGGGGGGGCAAATTGAAGGGTGCAATTGGCCATTTGAGAGTGTATCCTCATTCAAACACTTTCCCACATGCCATCACAAATGTCAAGCTTCGTTAAATTTCTAGAACATTGTGGTGAATATTTAAAAAAATATTATGATACTTAAGTGGATATTTTTTTTAAATGCATGATATTTAAGTAATTGAAAAAGAAGAGCTAAAGTACTTGAGCGATAAAAATAATAATAAATTAGAGCCTTATGATTTGCCAAGTTAGCCTTATATAAATGGGGGCATTACGGACTTTTCAGATGCTATAACGATACAATTACGCGGGCACTGCAAATGAGGATGAAAGGCATTTTGGCCAAAACTGGTGGGTCTACACATAGCGCCACAGGAGAAAGCAGTGACGCCATTAGTGGACTCCATCAGCGTGCTACTCTATCAAAGCTGATGCTCAAAGAGCTCGCGAAGTGACTGGGATTGGATTTGGAGGGCATTATCTAAATCGGAATCTGGACTATTACGCTCAGTGCCAAGTGGAGATCGGCGTCTCGCAGCTGCCGGTCCCTGGAGCCGAGCACGTAGAAACCATTGATGGATGATCACAGCAGTCGGCAGCTGGATAGCTCTCGCCCTCTGCAGGCCGTGGGTCCGAAGGCAAGAAATGGTCGAGCAGGTCCCCTTGCTTTTTAATCAGCGCGTTTGGGATCCAGTATAGTCAAATGGAAGAGGCACTTTTTCTTTTGGAGATTTTGTAGATGCTGTGTAAGATACGATTAGGATGGCACCCCTTTGCAGCCCGTGCGCATTGGGGGACGCAAGAGGCATCCTTGGGAACCATACTAGAGCAACGCCTTACATATCGACGCTTGCTACCCCTTTTTCTGACTACCAGTGATCTCTTCCTCGTCTCTAGAGATTTCTATATCCAATTGCTGCTACAAGCTCTCTCTCTCGCCTAATCTTTTGTGGCTGTTCTTGTGGTTGGAACAGTTGTTCATCAATTCGAATCTTTCCTCTCCTTCCGTCATTTCTGGTTTCCATCTGATCAGCCTCCCTCGGAATATATAGATTCTTCACTTCCATTTCTCCCCAAAGGAGGAGAGAAGAAAACCCGAAAGACTTCAGAAAGGGGGAAAATGGCGGATGTCCTTCTGTCTGGAGCTTTCGAAGTGGCAAAGTGCCTCGTGGGTCCGTTCGGTCGTCGCTGCGGCTACGTGACATCCTACCACAGCTACGTTCGCCAACTTGAGCACGAAGCTAAGAAGCTGGATAACGAGAGGCAAACTAAGCAGGGACTCATCACTGAAGCTGTAAAGAACGGAAAAAGGATCTACGACAATGTCAAGGACTGGGTGAAGGAAGCGGAGGCCGATTCCCAAGAGGCGCACCGTGTTCTAGATGACAACAAAACAGCTTGCTTCTATGGGTGGCTTCCCAACCCGAAGGCGCGATATCGTCTTGGCAGGGAGGCGAGGAAGATAGCCGAACGCATCCAGAAACTCCTTAATCGGATTCCATCCGGGAAGGTCTGCGAAGACGATGCTCCGCCCGGGCGCGTCGACGGTGCTCCCGACGTGAATTCGTCAGTCAGTGATGGGGGCGACACGATCACTGGTTCCCGAGCTTCCATCTTTGAGGGCATAATGAAAGCGCTGGATGATGAGAACCTAAAGGTGATTGGGGTCTACGGGGCTGGTGGGGTGGGGAAGACTACGCTGTTGAAGGAAGTCGAGAAAAAACTCAGGAAAGAGGGGAGACCGTTCCACATGATCGCAAAATCGACAGTATCGAATATTCCGGACTTGAAGAAAGTCCAAGACGATATCGCTTACGCCTTCGGTCTAAATCTCAAGAATGAGCCGAGCGAAGTTGGAAGAAGAGATCTTCTGAGTAAGAGATTAAAGGACGATTCGACGGAAAAGGTTCTCATAATATTGGACGATTTGTGGGATAAACTTGATTTGGAGGCAGTCGGAATTCCTTTGGGAGACGAGAGCACGAAATGCAAATTATTGCTCTCTTCGAGAGATAAAAGTGTGCTGCAGCAAAAGATGCGTGCAGATGAAACATTTCGTCTTGAAGGTTTGAACGACGATGAAGCTTTCAGGCTATTTGAAAAGATGGTGGGCGATAAGCTCAACAACGAGGAATTAAAAGCAATAGCGGATCAAGTGGTGAAGAAGCTTGCAGGTTTGCCTCTTTTGATTAACTCTGTCGCAAGCACCTTGAAATATGGTAGCGAGTCCGCATGGAGAATCGCGTTGATCAAAATAGATGCGAAAGAAAAGGAAACCATAGTGAAGTTGAGTTATGACCATTTGGAGAATGAGGAGACCAAGTCTTTATTCTTGCTCTGTGGTCTTATCGGAGGGACCATTCACTTCGAACTTCTTTTGGGACTAGGTATGGGGTTGGGCTTGTTTGAAGGATTCGAAGGGACGATGGAAGAGTCAAGGGATAGATTGAATGTTATGCTCGATAGGCTCCGTTCCGCTTGTTTGTTGCTAGATGGTGGCGATGATAAGAAACATGTGACCATACATGATCTTTACAGCGAGGTGGTCGTCTCAACTCCATTTAGAGGACATAATTCCTTAAGGATGAACAACAATTATGGCTTGTGGCCAAAGGAAAAGCTCGAGAAATGTCGGGCAATATGCCTTGTTAATGTTGTCGGTGATAGGCTTGTTGAGCTAATGCGGAGTGAGTGTCACAACTTGAAGATACTCATGTTGTCTCACCCAGAGGACTGGGAGAGGGGACCCCCGAGACCAGCCCACCGACATGATGTGAGAGATTGTTGTAGACTAGATTTCACATATAAGGAACTACAAGTCCTACATCTTCGTTCTATGCATATCCCCACTTTACCTCTCTCGATCAAAATCCTGAAGAACCTCCAATCATTATATTTAGACAAATGTGATGTGAAGGATGTTGCAATTCTTGGCGAGCTCAAAGCATTACAGATTCTCAATTTCGCAGGGTCCTCAATTTCTAGTCTACCTAAAGAAATCGGAAAATTAACGAAGTTGAAATTGTTGAATCTAAGCTATTGCAGGATGCTTCAAAAAATTGAGCCCGGTGTCTTGAAAGGCTTAATCAACTTGGAAGAGTTGCATATGAGGAGAAGCTTTGTTGGATGGATTGGAGAGGATGAAATATCGTTGGAATCGTGTAATGCTTCGCTTGCTGAGTTGAAGAGCTTGAAAAAGCTAACCAGTCTCGAAATATCGATCCCTGATCCCACCATGCTCTTGGAGGATGGCGACCTGCCATTTGGGAACCTGATCAGATTTTGGATCAACATAGGGAATGCTTACGGGAGGGAATTCAAAGGTTTGACAACCATGAAGCTCAGATTGGAAGCGTGCGATGGTATTCTTTCAAAAGAATGGGTTAAAAAAACTCTACAAAAGACTCAATACTTGCATTTGGATGGATTGAGAGAGTTCAAGAAGAGCGCTCATGAGCTGTGTAGCCGAGGATTTCCGAAATTGAAGCATCTGGAAGTTCGAAATTGCTCCTCAATCAAGCACATTGTCAATTCATCCAATGGCGCCTTTCCACTTTTGGAGTCTTTGTCTCTTAAAAATCTGACTATTCTGGAGCAGATATGTAGTGGCCCAGGGTTCTTTAGCAAATTGAAAGCTATAAGAGTTACAAAGTGCAACCAATTGAAATACCTATGGAGTCTTTCACAGATGTATAGGCTTGCACAGTTAGAAGAGATTGAAGTATGTTGGTGTGACTCAATGCGAGCCATTATCACAGACGATGCAGGAAAAGATAGAGTTATTGTCAATAACAGGGTTGAGTTGCCTAATGTGCGTCGTCTGAAATTGGTCGAGTTACCAAAGATGATGAGCTTCTGCATAGGTGCTGGAATCACATCAGATGGTGCTCCAATACAGGTGACTTCTTCATTTTCTCATTGTGTCAGTCTATTTTATTGAAAGACTATGAGTTTCACTAATTCTTTTTGCAAAGGTGACCAAGATCGTACTATGAGGGGATTAGGATAGAGTGTTCTTGGTGTTCACCGAACATATAGCATATCGCAATAATCTTTGATTACTAGTACATTTTGACGTTTGAATTACATAACGAAAATTCTCTCAAATAACCCACAGACTATACATTTTGATCAGCATTCAGCTATAGGTAGAGGAAGCCTCTTTCTACAACTATTTTTTGTCAAATTTATATAATTACACTGATTACTCGCGCTCTAGTGTGGGTTTCTACTATGACTAATTTATTACTCATTTAACATTTTTAATGAGCAGTAAAAACAGTGCATCAAACAAACGAGTCTTGAATTAATGAACGAAATTGAATGATTTCAAAATGAAGAAAGCGACCTCCAAAGTATAAATAAACAAAAGGCGGAAGAGGAGCCACGTAACAAAGAAAATCCACATAATTTATGTTCCAACTACATGCAAGTTGTAATTGATTCCAGCACATCATGGCAGCCTCAACGTGTCCACGTAACTGGTGCTATTTCCTTCTCCATCCTTTTAGGCAAGATTGGAGATCCAAGCTTTTGCTCTTATAATCAAATTGAGTTTAATATATTCGATATTGATCAATTGAGCTTTCTCAATATAATTTAAGTGACCGAAAGGATCTTGAACAAGTTAAGCTCTACTTTGCAATTAGATGTATCCTTAATTATATCTATCTCGAATGGGAGAGAGATGCTACCTAGTGCTTTTTCACTTGGTTGTGGCAATGCCTGCTTTTGTTAAAGTTTTATTATTCATCCTGTCTTAATATTATTGATTTTTATTCCGTTTTTAATATTTATTTTGTGATAACTTATTTCACTGCTCTATTTGATTTATGTCACTAACCGTTTGTCTTTCTTTATTACATATCTATTTCCTTTTTATTAGGCTGAACAATATTGTCGAAGCAAAATAATTTTAAAAAATAATTTCCCATACAAAACTTGTGACAACTAGTGAGAGAGATCCCATACTATTAATTTTCTTTTATCTGATGTTATTGAGAGCAAGGTAAAGTATTTTTGTCATTTGTTGGCAAAAAGTAGGTCGGGGTAGTTTCGGTTTTTGATTCATTTTTTGGGTGGAGCATGATTTATGATATTTATTAATGAGAAGAATTTAACGAACCAAAAAAAAAAAAAACACCTTTGTGGATCCTTAATAGAAGTGGCAAAGCCCTTAATGAGTTTCATTGTGGCGCTTTGTTAGGTTTGGTTCCCTCACTTGGAATCTCTGGTGATGGAAGGACTCCTCGACTTGGAAAAGATATTGTACAGTCAACCTTCATTAGAATACAGCAATCTGAAATCGATAGAGATAAGTAAGTCTAAATCCACGTCGAGTATTCTGAAATCAGATTGGATATTGAAGCTGCTTAATTTGGAGTCATTAAAAATTGAGAGTTCTCCATCAGCAAAAGCAGTTTTCGACCTGGAGGAGATAAAAGTCACAGAACATTTTGAGATTCTCCCTCGCCTGACGACATTGCGGTTATCTAAGTTGCCAAATCTGCAACGCATGTGGAAACAAGATGTACGATTACAAGGAATATCGGTATTTCGAAATTTGAAGGAACTCCGGGTCACCAATACAAGGATGGCATTTCTCTTTCCAGTTTCTGTGGCTAAATGTCTTAAAGAAATTAGAGACATTGAATTGCGGGATTGTGAAAAAATGGAGGCGCTGGTTATGGATGAAAATGGGAGAGATGCAGGGACAAATGATATCATAGAATTCCCGCTACTGAAGCGACTAAAGATAATGGATTGTACTATGATAAAAACCTTCTCATATTTTTATGGAAAGAAAGAGTCAGTGCCCATTACTTCATATTCACAAGATGCTTATTCTGATTCCTTCTTCGACCAAAAGGTATGCATCCCTTCTCTTTTGATAGTTACCCATAAGAGCCCCAAGCATGCGATTTGCAGGGCAAGTAATAAATATCTCTTTGAAGATTTTTATTTGGTTATATTAGTTACAATGTTTTCTTAATTTATAAGTACATTTGTTGGAGTAAGGTCATTGGCCGAAAATTCGTTCTTCCATCGCATAAGACAGATGTTGCCACATTTTTCATAGTTATGATCTAACGCATAACTCTTATGAGCAGGTTTGTTTACCAAGCTTGGAGGAGTTATGGCTTGTCTCAGTAGGATACTTCAAAAGAATATGGCCTCATGAACTTCCCAAAAGTTCCTTTGATAACTTAGCCAAACTTGAACTTGGTAAATGCACTGAGCTACTCAACGTCTTTCCTTCAAAAATCATAGAGAGATTGCACAGCCTGAGAAGCATTAGGATTTGCGATTGCCCCTCCTTGGATTCGGTGTTCGAGTGTCAGCCCCTTGATTCAAATACGACGGAACAAACAGGGGTGTTACTCCCCAAATTAGGAGGATCGCGGGTGAGTGAAGAAAGAAGGTTGAGTCACGTGGTGAAGAGCGACTCCCAAATGGTTTTAGGTCTTCCTAATCTGGAAGGAGTCTTTGTTGTAAAATGCTCCAGGCTAAGATATCTCTTCCCCTATGTTATGGCCACCACTCTAGAGAAACTCAGGAGTCTACTAATTGAAGATTGTGAACAGATGAAGGAAGTGGTTCCCAAGGGAGGAGGTGATCGAGCAAAGGCAGATGTGATGAGTTTCCCTTCCTTAACAGTTCTCTATATTTCGCGGTGCCGCAACTTTGGAGCGTTCATCCGGAATCCTACAATTGTCGAGAGGCAGTCGACGGTCAAAGAAAATGATGAAACGTCACAACCGTTGTTCAATGAGATGGTTTGCTTTATCTCTTACTGTGGTTATCTGTATTATTTGATTATTATATTTTAGATCGAACAATATAATAATTAGTTCTACTATTCTCTTCTCTTGCATTATCCTCATGCAGGTCACACTTCCCAATTTAAGACGGCTACAAATCGATGGTGTTCAGTACAAAGAGTTATGGAACAGTCAAATTCCTAGCGACTCCTTTTGCAAGTTGGAAATTCTTGTATTGAAGAATTGCAACGATCTCCGAAGTATTGCCCCATCTCATATATGGAAGAAGCTGCAGCACTGTCTTGAGATATTAATTGTGAAATCATGCCGTTCGATCGAGATCATTT
The DNA here is from genome assembly GCA_019926035.1 of Melaleuca alternifolia. Lineage (NCBI taxonomy): Eukaryota > Viridiplantae > Streptophyta > Magnoliopsida > Myrtales > Myrtaceae > Melaleuca > Melaleuca alternifolia. Next base: position 135,348 of record JAGKPW010002307.1, read on the forward strand.
ACGATAGTGATGGGACAGATACAAATATTGTTAAATTGAGGAACCTCAAGTTGTCTCATCTTGAAAAATTGAGGCACATTTGGCTATACGATGGTCTCTCAAACATCACATTTCCGAACTTGAGATACATTGAGGTTTTGAGTTGCCCAAGTTTGGAGAAACGCTGGTGGTGGAGGATTGCAAAAATATGGAGCCAATTGCTGACCATGGAGAACGTGAAGAAGCAACCTATACGACAATCACCTTCTTCCAGTTAATCAGGCTTCAACTAGAAGAATTGTGGATATTCAGGAGCTACTTACCTGAGAAAGGTTGTATGTACACAGCTGTGGAACAGAACCGAACCAAGGTAAGCGTCCCCCACGTGGAAGGGTTGTATGAGGTGTGGCCACAAAGATTGTGACTATTGCCACGAAAATGGTGTTTGGCAACATGAGATTATGTTTCTGCATTCTCTTCTCCACTTACCAAGGAGGTTGTATCGTGGCTATTTCCTTCACTATTCATTGCTCTGGTTTTGTCTCCTTTGCTACAAATCATGAGGACCCATCGTTGGACCATACATCGTACCAGTGATGTATAAATTCATCTCTTATTTGGATGCATGTAACTTTTTTAAAAATAGCGAATATTCAGGTGAGCCAACAATTTTAGTACTAAGCAAATATTAATATTTCTGACCTTTCCTTGCAGGCTGGCCACCAGTTCAATCATGTCTACCTTGATTCTATATATATATATAATTTTATAAGAAGTCGTAAATACTAATGTTTTCTCATTCTTGCAAAATCAATTTAACTATATTTATTACTCTAGATTTAGCTATTTTTGTGTGTGATATTCATAATTATACTAATATCTTAAAAATTGTTTCTTGAAATATTCCTGGTCATATAGTCAATTGTACTTATTGTTATCCAGACATTTTGCTCTAAACTTATTGTGACCGAATGCGCTTAACGAGCAAAGAGCACTTTTATTCTCATCTGTTACCAAGAGATTTTCCTATTCATTTCTTTTGACAGAGCTCTTCAAATATAATTTGAAGAGGAAGAAATGGTTGTTGTGCTATGTGCGTAAATGCTTCCTCCAAACTGAAACACAAATTGTGGAATGTCATCTCATTCAACATGAGTAGAAGCGTGAGGAATTAAGGATTTAGGGACCCCCCCCCCTGAAAAAAAAAAAACTTGTTGGTATCTATAAATTGTCTAATTCCCTATATGTCCTTAATTTGATTTTCCTTCATGCGTGACATTGGAGAATGTTCATATGCTGCGTAAGTTTCAAATGGGCCAAAATTATCCTCTTTTGTAAATCTGGATTGGCTCAATTCATCAAGATGTGCATAATTTCTAGTTCCTTTGCGCATCAAGTAGATTTATAATGATTGCACTCCTAATAAAAAGTCAAGCTAGGAATATTTTCACATTTTTAAGTAAGTTTTATCAAAAAAATTATATAGCACAAAAACATCTAAATTTCCACGCGCTGTAAGTAAAAACTAGCATTTCAGCAAGAAATGAGTTCCCTCCTCAAAATGGAAATTAAAACGTGTGGAACATAGGATTAAGACATGGCAGAGAGTTCTAAACGTGTGGTTCTAAACGTGTGGAACAAAGGTTCCTCCGCTTTTTGGCCAATTCCTGAAAACAGTGTTTTCCTCTTTGGATTTTATTTTTTCCTTTTAGTCAAGTTTCCAACGTGCCCCTAATTGCATTCGTGCATTAGCATTTACTAACACTATCCAGAATGGCTTTATAATTATCTTAAATAGTCAAAACCATAGGGCATCTTAAAAATGGATGTTGATAATTTGAATCGGCGTTGTTATCTTTATTAATAGACTAGCGATTACATCTAAGTGAGCTTTGTGCATGGGAGGTTTTGGAATTAGTGATTTTCAGTAAGGCAGTTAATTTCTTCTTACTAGTATTATTATTATTTTTAGTGGTTCCCGTGCATTAATGATGTGGAAGGATTTGCAGTTGATCTTTGTCGTTAAAGTGCTTCCTCCTCCTCCTCCTCCTCCTCCTTAATATTATATTACAAAACCCGATTGTTTTACGCTAGTGATGTGCAATTAATTAATATTTATAGATAATTATTTTGATAACTGAATAGTTGCTTATCACGAATGTTGCTTGGTCTCTTGACATTCCAATGTCCTTTTCGTCATTTTGCAAACTCTATCCATTTCTATGTCTTAAAGGATATATATATATATACACATACTTGAAGAGCGCATCTCTTTCTTGACTCGTATTATGTTTCGCTCATGAACAATGTACGGTTTGCATAAAGATACAAAGTGGATGAACAAGACAGCCTCTTCATTTTCTGCAACATTGTGGAGGAATGTGCTAGATTGTTGGTGTCAATAAAAATGTGGAGACAGCCATCCTAATTTTTCGGGTAGGTGCTTGCCCTTCTTCAATCGGGATTAACAACTCACCCTCGTCTAGAAATATGTAACACGTAAATGACTTCTTCCTCGGTCTAGACGAAGATGTTGATTAATAACTACTACTAGAAAGGTCGAGTATTATCGGCTTCAACGTATTTCGGCACAGGACTATAGTTTTCTCTCATACGTTGTCGGTTTCAATTCGAGTTCAGTTTCCCTATTGAATTTTCACTTGTTCTTTCAATTTCTTGCGATTTCAGTTTCCCGCATTTCTATGCGAGTTGTCAAGTATTTTGAAAACAATTTCACGTAATTCAAGAAAAAAAAGAATTTAATCACCTCATGCTTGAATGTGAACGAAAGGGGAGATACAAGGCCCACACATACATCCCAACTCACATCGTGCACCCAACAAAACATATTGCAAAACAACAAGAAACAAACCAATGACGCAACGAGTTAAAATGCAGTAGAGAAATTTGCTGAAACTAAAGATCTCGTCATGCAAACTTCAACTTTAACTAAAAGAGAAATCGAGCGTAGAAAACAGAGGTATGAGTTGCAAAGAAGGAGCTTGAATTCATGGAAACGAGCAGTGATGGCACATGATCTGCTATCAGTGCGCTCGAAAGTTTTCTGGCAAAGACATTGGTAGCCAGAGACAACGAACGTGACTTGGAATCGGTGTCTCCTACTAGCTTACCGTTGAGGCAAAGTGAGCACTAGGGGTGTGCATGGTCCGGGTTAGGCCGATCCCGTGCTCAATCCGAGGACCAATCCGCACGGTGTCGGTCCTCAATTTTTGGGACCGTGGACCAACCTGTCAAGCTTGGGATTGTGGACCGACCCGACACTATCAGTCCGGTCCGGTCCTAGGGTTAACCCGAGACTGCTAAAATTTTCATACAATAAATTCTATGAAACAACCCATGTCCGATAAAGACATGGTGAATGTGTATTTCATAAACAAAGAAACCCCGACAAAATCAATAGAGATGGAACACAAGAAGGCATGATCATTCAAATAAGGACATATATTTCCTTACGAGCTTTCCACTTATAAAAAATTAGACAAGCAACATTGCAAAGATCCACTAGACCCCAAAAAATATAAAAGAGGGCACTCCACCAATCACTAGATTAAGAACCTGAAGTAGGACACTCGACTAAATGATATCTACATCACAATATATCGAGTCCATCCATTGTGTATTCTACATAATTAAGCCTCCAACCATTCTCTCCTGAAACCTGAAAATAAAAAAAAATCATACATTTTTTAATACTACATATGAAATTATTACTAACACAATTAATTGAACATCTTATCACTTCTTGAACTCTATTTAATGGTTACAATATCTTCAGTAAGATAATCCATATCTATGGACAAAAAACATATTCATTAGATACAAAAATGAATTAATAAGGAAAAAGAAACACATATGACTTAAGCTTACCCAATTCACATTTTTCAGCATTTTCAATACACTCTTCAACATTGATAGGCAAGTAAGCATCTCTCAACCAGTCTTGGGTACAAATCAAAGCTTCTACCACTTTAGGAGTCAAGGAATTTCAAAAGCTATCAAGCACACGACTTGATGTACTAAAAGCCGCCTCTGAAGCAACAGTAGTTACAGGAATAGACAAAATATCCCGAGCTATCAAAGATAGTATTTTATACTTTGATCCAATACTCATCCACCACATCAAAATGTCAAGATCAAGAATAGCTTCACATTCCTCTTCAAGATATCAATCAAGCTCTGATTTGTTATCATCTCGTCCTTTTTTCTTTTGATGGAAAAAGTTTTTTCGCCAAGCTTTAATGTTAACTTCATTGTTATCACCATTTCCATCAGTATTGGAAGCACTACTACTACCACTAGTCATAGTTTGATTGCCCAAAATTCGATTATTATGATCACGAAAAGATTGCTCATAAAATGTATATAAACGCTCTAACACATACTTCACCTTGGCATGCATTTTATCAACTGTTGCTTCATCATCATAAATTTGCTCATAGCAAAACTTCACATAATGAAACTTTTTGGTAGGATCTAAAACCACAGCAATCAACACTATCATGTTTACTTTATCCAAATCTCCATAATACTTATCAAACTTTTCTTTCATCTTCATACCCATAGCTCGAAGTTTAGGATCCACGGCATAACTCGCATCTTTCAAATATTTATACAAAAAAGCTATCCCCTCAAAATAATCATTTGAAGTAATATATGAACTCCCTGACATCTAATTGGTAGCATCATAGAACTGCTTCAGAAATTTGGAAAGAATAATGGCATTTTTCTAATCTTCATTTTTAGGAGAATCATAGTTAACCTTAGTTTCGAAAAATAAATCATCTTCCAACATCATTTCAAGAGCTTTTCTGAACTTTATGGCTGTGTCTAGCATGAGGTAAGTGGAGTTCCATCAAGTAGCAACATCTAAACAAACCGAACCTTTGTAGGTGATTCTTTCAGCCTCAACACATGATTGAAATGTCTTAAGTCTCATGAGAGGACTCCTCACATATCTAACAACATTTCGAATAAGTACAATAGAATCACATATCTCAGTTAAGCCATCTTTTACAATCAAGTTCAATATATGAGCAGTGCACCTCATGTGTAGAACTTCACCAGCTAAGATCAATGACCCATCTCTTGAAAATTTATCTTTCAAATAGTCAATGGCAATGTCATTCGAACTTGCATTATCCACCGTGATTGTAGATACATGTTTTTCTATCCCCTACTCGTAAATGCATTTTTCAACTAGTTTCCCAATCTCTCTACCCTTGTGACTATGTATCACCACAAAATTGATGATCCTTTTATGCAATCTCCAATCTTGATCAATGAAATGTGCAATAAGACATAAATAGTTCAATTTTTGAACGGAAGTCCACGTATCGGTCGTGAGTGTAATTCTTGATCTAAGTTTACCAAAGTAAGTTTTCAAGCAGCTTCTTTTACTAAGATATAACTTTAGGCAATCTCTAGCCATTGTAAATTGTGACACATGTATGAAAAGAGATTGTAACTCAGTAACAAAATCACGAAATCCAACATGTTCAACCATAGAAAATGGTTGTTTATCGACTATGATCATCCGAGCAAGCATGTATCTATATTTGTCTTGATCAAACTTCCACATTGATAAGACATTATCTCTATTAGTACCATCATTGGTATCTTTTCCAGCCTTGCTAGCCACATTCACATTATGTGGCGAAAGTAATCTTTACTTCTTATCTATGTTGGAAGGATACTTGTTACTCTTTTTCAAATGCTTTAACATTATTGAAGTACCATTATCAACTGAATACAAGTACTTCTTCCCACAATGCACTATGCATGTTTTTTTCGTTTTCTCATTTACGATTCTCAAAAAATTATTCCATGTAATGGACTTATCCACTGTTCGCTTCTTAAAAAAAGGATGTTGATTAGGGGATACTTTGGTCAACTCATGTGATTCTTATTCACGTCCATGACTTGGTGACCCCATCTTCGAGCACATCTCATCACATTCCTCTACTTCAATTGACATGTCACCTGAATATCAAATCAAAATAAATTCACATAAATGTCCAAGCAATATTGCCATACATAAGAACATTTATCTCCTAGACATGTTTGACATTACAACTGGCATGTATAATACGACTCACTTATCTCCTATTTAATCATTATTGATTTCTTTTTCAATACACAATAATCATCTTGAAGATAAGAACAAAGGACCATACACCTCCTTACTTACTTCTGTCCTTTGCTCATCGACTAGATCGTTTGAGATTCTACACGCATATACTTCTCTTGATGCAGATAATAACATATAATAATCAGCAATATGAAAAAGTTTAGGTCAGTTCAACAAATTGATATGAATCATGAGATATTCAGGCTCAATAGCTTGGAAGTTTTCAACATGCCACACCATCTAATCAATAAAAATCCCCAACTTCACAAAAAAAGGACAATATAATGACAACAATACATAAATTGACACCAATCAATCATGTGAAGCCAAATGTAGTAAAGCAAAATGGGTTGGCGAAACTAGCTATAAAAAGCAATCATGCACGCTCCTGGGTATGAGAAGCAAATGCAAGTATACCAATCCATCATTTGATCTTGTTTCCTCAACTAAGTTACAAATATTATGAGATTCGAGCGAAACAAATGGACATTCAGTCGTCCAGCCACAAGCAGTCTCCATGTCTACACATAAGAAGAACCAGCCTGCACAATTTTACTTAAAAAAGGCATTTTATAGCATAGCGTTGCTGGTTGAATTGTTACCTACTTTTCATTTGCTTTGGTGGTTAAATCGTGCCTTTTTCTTTAAACAGTGCCAGATATTAAAACCCAAATGTTCTGCTTGAGATCAGAATCACATAATTGTACCTAAAGCATACAATTGAATAGAGTTACCCAATAAGGCTGGGGTCGGCGTCGTGTGGCGTGGAAGCTCGGCGAGATAGCAGCTTGACGGACAGTGACCGGTGGCGAGGCAGAGAAGAACAGGGGAGTCGTGTCGCGGCTTTTGGTGTGTCGTCCTTCGGCGACGACGACGACGGCGACAACGGAGTAGAGATAGCAGCGGCAACGAGCATAAGCAGGGACAAGTAGAAGCAGAAACAGATAGCGACTAGCGGCAAGGCAGAGAAGAATAGGGGAGTTGTGTCGCTGCTTCCGGCGTGTCGTCCTCCTCCTCCGGCGGCAGCGGCTGCGACGGAGCAGAGACAGTAGCGGCGACCGGTAGAAGCAGCAACTGGTAGCGACAAGCAGAAGCAGAGACAGAGGAAGATGCGAGCTAAGCGTGAAGAAATTAGGGCTTGAACTTGAAGACTTGAAGTTGATGAAGAAGAAAGGGGATTCATGCGGCTGCGGTAAACTCAGAACAGAGAATGAGAGAAGTAGCCTGAAGGGAACTTGGTCGTGGGTTGGGCCTATGGACTTTTAGCAAAATTAACAAAATTTATTATTTTTATGTAATATATTGTTGGGACCAACCCAACACCTTAGGACCGAGGACCAACCTGTGCAGTAACGAGTTGGAGATTTTAAGACCGAGGATTGACCCGTTCGTCTTAAAACCCGACCAAGACCGGTCGGGTTGGGCTGGTTCAGGGTCAACCCTGGACCGTTGCTCACCCCTAGCGAGCACTCACAGGGCGGAGGAGGAGGAGGAGGAGAGAGAGAAGGCCAAGCTGGGTTGAGATGGGAGGAGCAAAAGCGACAGTGCATAGAGAGAGAGATTGAAATGTTTCAGTAATGGGCTAATGGGCCGCGGGTCAAATTGATGGGTTGCTCTTGTGGGCCACGCGAGATTAACCAAAAAGGCCTATTCTTATTTTTCTATTATTCGTTTTTTTGTTCTTTTTACTACAGTTGATTGCTTTTCATATTATTTGTTATTACAAAAATGTATGCTTAATTTGTCAATTAAAATTTGAGTGTCTAGCACTTTCAAACATATTAACCCTAATATTCGAAGAAGAATATCATGCCATTGCGAACAAAGTATAAGATGCTGCATGTTTTGCCGTGTCAAATCTTTACGATTCCAATCTTGTTTGTAAAGAGATACGACCACTAACTTGCTTGTCATATCACCCATTGGTAAGTTGTCATCATCATCGAGATTTTACCAATGTCTGAACAGCATTAATAAATTATTAACTCTTATGAAATTTTGCGATTGTCTTTATAATATATCAATGGTGTAATACTCATATACCATTACCGACCAACTTCTCTAAAATTTTGCAATTATTTTAGTACAATACCAACTCAATAGGGAAACTATCAAACTCCCTATAGATCAATGAATTATCAAGTTTTTCCAAGCTGGTAATTATTGAACTAACAAGATGAGAAAGAAATGGAGGAAAGCGGGATAAATGGCCGATACATTTTTTTTAAAAAGGAACATAGGATTAAGACCTGCCAAAGAGTCCAGGAAAAAGCAATTATGCCGCGAGCCCACAGAGAAGGAACCCATTTAGCATTTCCCTCTCTTTCTTTCCACTAATGAAGATGAATATATTTTGTGGGCCCAGCGAGGGAAGCACTTCCTTCTGATCAAATCAAACCCGACTTTATTATATGGAATGACCCGATTCGATTCCTTACATGTGTCACGCTCTCAAAAGAAAAATTAAGCCGCGAATGACCCAACTTTATATGATTTGATGTGAAACATGAAATTCACAAATGCCTCTCTTGATATTTGATGTCCTCGTCAATGACAATGTTTATCGACTTGAATGTAGATACTAAGAAAGAACGAAGAAATAGAGATAAGCCGTAGTTGTAGAAAAAAATGGATGAACAAGATGGCGTCTTCATCCTTTGCAATGGTGCATGGAGATGTTTTCTATAGGAGCGAGAGCTTGTTTTAATTTCTTTTGCTGATCAATATCTTCTAATTGTTTATTTTATGTTGTCTGGTTTTTAGTGTAGATATTGAATAGCAGGACTATATACGGAACGTATACTTTTCTCGCTAGATTTTCAACTAGGCCGACCGTTAATAGGAAAACAACTTCTGTTGCGCCACTACAATAGTTATATGTGCATCATGACTATCCGATTAGGTCGAATTATGTTAATTTTTGGATTGTATGCGTAAGTAAGTTTGCCATCGATCAGAACTATTTTTATTTTGGGAGATTGACCGAAGTAAGAGGTTGCCTTTACTAGAATATTTGCCCATGTAATTCGCAAAATAATATATAGGAATCTGGGAATAAATATCTCATTAAATATGGCAATGCACAGATTAAGGTGATGCTTTTAATCTTTTTCAACAATTCCTTTTAAATTTGAATATCATTAGGTTTGGAAAATTATTCAAAAAAGCTCTAAACCCATTGCATTTTTGTCAATTCTATTATAAACCCTTTTTAATCATGTCAACTGAATTCTAAGTATAATTATATTTTGTTAATTGAGTACATCCGATTAATTTTGCTTAGAAGACACTGATATGAAAGTTAGTTCTCTTATGCAGTGCGGCCGGTGTTGTCATAAATAACTTTAATAATATTTAACTTTTGAAGATGAATATATTTTGTGGCTCCCATAGGTTTCCCCTCCCCAGCACTTAATCTAAGCCAACAGGGGAAGCATTTCTTTTGGATCCTTTTACCGCCTCTCCTTTTCATCCAATCAATTCCTAAAACCCGCTTTCGTTCTAGGGAGTGACCTGATTCGATTCTTTACATGGGTCATGCTCTCAAAAGAAAAATAAAGGCGGCGAATAATTTGAAGTGACTCTTCATCCATAAATACTATCATCCCTTTGATGTGAAATTTGAAATGTACAAATTATTCTATAGATATTGATGTCCTCGTCAATAATAATGTATATTGACTTAATTGTAGATGCTATGATAAGAATGAATAAGTAGAGTCGAGGCGTAGAAGGTGTACATAAGGAAACAAAGTGGATGAACAAGGTGGCGTCTTCATCCTATGCAATGTTGCGAGGATATGATTTTCTATAGGAGCGAGAGATTCTTTTAATTTCTTTCGCTGATTCATATCTTGTGATCTTATATCATCTGTTCTTCAATGTAGGAATTGAATATCATGGCTCCATGCGGAATGTGTACCTCTCTAACTAGAATTTTTAATTAGGTCCACGGTCAATGGAATGTATGAAGACTATTTGATTATGATGAGGTTATGTAAATTTAATGAAATGTATGATGACTATTTAATTATGTCGGGTCATGTAAATTTTTGGAGTGTATTGTATTTGCTAGTATGTTTTCTTATCGATTAAAAATATTTTTGTTTTGGGTGATCAACCGAATTAAGAGGTTACGTTTTTTTTTTTTGGAATCTTCGCTGATATTATTCGTAAAACAATTCTTATAAATTTGGAACGCATAAGTGTGATGCTTTTGACCTTTTTCAGCAATTGCTTTTAAATTCTTATTTCACTAGGCATAAGAAAAAAAAAACAATTCGATCACCTTATGGTTGAATGTGAACGAAAGGGGAGATTACAGGGCTCACATGTACATCCTAACTCATATCGTGCACCCAGCAAATCAGATTTCAAAACAACAAGAAGCAATCCGATGATGTAATGAGTTAAAATGCGGCAGAGAATCCAATGGGAAATTCACGGAAACTAAAGATCTCATCACCCATATGCAAACTTC